>CM035122.1:102461848-102628946 GCA_020205555.1 Panax stipuleanatus | reverse complement strand
TCATCCTCCATAGGCTCCTCCTCTGGATCAAACTCCACCTCAATCTCATCCTCGTCGTCAGACTCGGATGGTGCAACTGCCTGCACTGGCACAACCTCTAGAGGCGCCTCGTATACTACGTGTATATCTCTGGGCTCCTCCTCGGCCACTCTACTAGGTACTCCTGTGTCTGCCATCCTACAATGACAAACACAAGACAAACAAACAACAACTCCATTAGAATGTTAAATAAAACATAAGTTCATTATATAAATAAAGTTATATTTCATAACATACTAAGTCTCTCAAGAAAAACTCTACATGAGTTTTATCTCCTTCTAACCTCTAAGTTCTCCTAAATAATAATCTAAGGACACTTGTTCCTAAGGTTTATAACTACAGCTCTGATACCAACCTGTGACGCCCCCAAATTCAAACCGCCACTGGTCTCTCGAATTCGATTCGTCACTTTTTCACGATAATACAATAATAACTAAAATCATACAATCACAACGAAAAATCTAGAATAATATACAATGATTTATTATAATTATTCCCCAAGTCTCGCAACCTACAGTACTTAATAGATTACATAATAATATCAAATAAAGACTTATTACATAACCGTACTTAAGCTTAAACATAGTTCTGAAATAGTCTTAATACAACACTAGAGATTTAAAACATAAAAGGGATATGCTAGTCGGTAGCCTTGCCTTTGCCCTTATAGGCCCGAAGGTCCGCCCTGCTCTGCCTTAACTGAAATGTTTTAGGGAAAGCAAGAATGAGCAACAAGTTTGCTCAGCAAGTAATATAACAATAAGGGTGAATGATATAGGGTGAATGATATAGTTTTCGAATCCCAAAAGGGTATAATAGGATACAATAGTTCAAGGATAGCAAGAATATCAACAATTCTCAATAACAGTCGCTAAGGACAGAAAGATACCAATATGATTCAATGCTAAATTAGTTTAAGATTTCAAGATAATTGAATACTGAGCAGTCACTAAGGACTATGAACTTCTACTAGAATTAACAGAAATATACTGATAATCCAATAAAAACAAGTACAACAGGTGATCAGCCTAAAGTACCCTACGGTATACATATTGTTCAATCGTACTAAAATGCGCACGTCGGTCTCCCGACAATATATAATTTCCCTTCAAAGAAGGTTGTTCATCTCAGTCAATATAAGACTCCACACCAATCAATTGGTTTGGATAGCTTTCTAATCATGATATAAGTCTAGCCGAATCAAATGGCATAGACCACTCTTTATAAGTTCAATACTCAAGATTTAAAGTTCGAAGGATATAAATTGACTTTATCTTGTCCACGAAATATTTAAGTTATAAAACATGAATCACAATTCCAATAGTTTACTTATACGACAATAATAGCACAAGCTTAATGAATGCTCAATAAATAGTAAGGTTAGGAACTTGCTTACAATGTTCCTTGAATAAAGTAAACACAAGGATAGGATACTTGCACAATAAAAGAGTGTAAGTTAGGGAACTTGCCTTAAGCGTAGTTTACCAAAGTATAGCTTATCAATGCTTTTCGAATCCTATTATTATATTTACGTATATAGGATATTCATTAGTTATGAACCTTCGATCACATAAACTTGATATGTAAATTAAGTATACAAATATGGTTCTCACTTAGTATTGTAACTCTATACATACGTCATTACGTACTTAACATATGTATCATAAAATTAGATTATGAGTCACTATGAATCCAATTGATATAGTTCGTAACTATTGTTGGACTTAACATTTGAAGTTTACTTTGTCAATTGAATATGGTTTCATTGCTTAGCATGCTCGTCGATACTTTGAACAACGTTCTAGATATGTATTACATATTAGGACAATCATATAAGCATACATCAATCTCATATCACAAACATAATGGTCAGACAATACTGCAAGTCGCGCAGCCGCGCTTGATTTGAACTAAGGAGTGGGCGGCCGCGCTGCTCCTAGTTCAGATCAGACAGGGTTGCCTCTGCAGAAATCAGGCTTAACCCGACAATGCACTTAGACAACGATTTACGTAAAACCCACAAGTCATGATGTTTTACAACTAGGTCCGACCCCATTTTGTCTTTAATATAGTTTGATATCCATTTGCGTTCAATCAAGGCGTTTAAGTGTTCCTTAGTCAAGGTCTCTCATGTTTAGTCCTTATACATATGCTACACGGTCGATAGGTCTCAACTATACATGTTCACATTATATTAGTCAAGTATTTTAAGTTATGAAATCCTACTTCACTTAGACTTGTCATATTTCATGCCCAACTAATTTACAATGCATAAGACTTACTAGGCATTCATGTTAATCATGTCTATAGGCATGACACACCTAATCATGAAGTCGCATTCTAGAGTTCTTGCAACGTAGTTATCAACAAAACTAGTTTTCAAGATTTCTTTTGAAAATCTCATGTTAAGCCACCAAGTATGCAAAGCTACTTCACTTACTATTCCTCATATTTTCATATATGCATAGCTAGAACACACAAGTATGCTCACAAGTTTCATACTGAAAGTGTAAATAGTTCATCAAGTTCGTTTTTAAAACTTTAAGTTTCCCTTTGTAGGTCATTAAAATTTATTCAAGCATGCAAGGTAAGTTCACATACTCTATGACATGCTTCCACGCTTTCTTGTGCATGTATATATGTAATCAAATCATGATACCGAGTTCAGAATTCAAGTATACATGGCTTATTGTACACATAGCAAGTATAGTCTTTTACTTGAAAACTTATTTCAAATCATGCTTGGATAGTCTATATTACCTTCAACAATATAACTAACATATTGTCACATGTCAAGGCATATCAGAACGTAATACATTTGTACATAAAGTCAGAACATGTATTACACAATGTTTATCAAAACTACTTTCCAATTCTTTAAGCTTTCTTTGAAATATTCAAATTAAAACAAAACTAACATGGCTTACTATATATATAGCAACCTTATTCCACATGTTAAGGTGATTTACAAGCATAGTCTAACTGACATAACATGCTCAGATTAACTCCAAGTCCAACAAAATCAGTATCCATGACTGGCAGCTGGCGCAGCCACACGGTCATGTCCTATAGAAGTGGCGCGGCCTCACCACTTCGAGCGAAGCAAAAAAAATAGTTCATCTTCTGCAGAGCCTCAAACACAACTTTGCTAATTCTTGCAACTAGACCAACTACATTGCTCTCAAACATGCTTACAAGCTTAGATAACTCATGAATAACAGTTAGCCAACCTAATTAGCAAGAATTCATGTATATCACACATTAATCAAAATAATTATCATGTATACCTTTGCTTTGAATTGGACAGAACTTCTCTTCAAATATCAAATTACTCCCTCACACTCTATATAGCACTAAGAAAATTAATCTAGCAAAATGAAATGAGAAGGGGAGAGCTCTATTTATAGAGAATTGCTTATCCATACCAAAGCTTTTCACAAGGAATTAAACCAAGAGATGAAGGAAGAAGATGACGGACAAACCAATGTTGTGTGGAATAGTTGCCACCCACAACATCAACCCACTCCCCTTTGCCATCATTTGATTGAAGCTAGTTGATGAACTTGGGAGAAGAAGAAAGTAATAGGCTTGTAGCCTTTCACTTGTAGGAGAGAATGAGGGGACTCTTAATTGGGACAAGGCAACATATCTTCAGCATTTGCAAATCCCCTATACTACGGTTACATATATAAGCCCACTTAGGTTATATAATATATACTTAGGTTAAATTTAATGTCACAATAACATTACATTGATAGCAAGTGGAGTACATGTATAACACTTGATATATAATCCATATACATTTTAATAATGTCAATTTAGATTTAATTGAATAGTGACATACTAACATTATCCCAACCCTCATTATTATTATTTCAATTATGTTACTCATGGAATATCAATTATTCACATAGTCCAATTAAATATTTCATAAAGTATACATTAATGCTCTATACGTATCACATGGTCATATAGGCATCCTTATGTAACTCATATAATTTATTAATCTTACTATATAATTTTATATATTCCATAGTCACTTGTGGTGTCACACTACACTTTATATAATATAGTTTGTTTCAATATTGCACAATACACACATAACATGTATTCACATGAGTTTATTTATGTAATTCATGTAACTTAATCCCTTTCATCATATAGTTCCTATATTACATAGTCACATCACAACGTCACACTACACTTTATATTATATTGATGTAGTTACTATACAATATGTGATTACATAACTATATACTAAGCAATTAATTTGAACCAACATTAATCCCATAGTATTAATTAACTATTTACTCATTAATATGCTATTACTCATAATAATCATTAATTAATAATATACTATTTATTAATCATCCACTTGTTAATTCTTCTTTAATTAATTTAAATCACCATAATTCTCACCACTGTGCCACACAAGGCATTCTTCGAGATTATCATAAACTCCACATTTTCTTCTCAATTATTATAAATTTAATTTGAAGTAATTGAGTTAACTCATCTCATAACACATAAATATTTATATTCAAATAAATATTCGACGTTCATTAATATATTTATTTAATAATATTCAGAAATTCTCGAGTATTACATCTTGTCTAAGAGTCTTGTAATTGAACATGCAACTCCTTCAACTCTACTGGTGCCATCCTGTAAGGTGCCTTTGAAACTGGTGTTGTACCCGGTGCAAGGTCAATCATAAATTTAATCTCTCTGTCAGGTGGAAGACCAGGTAGATCACTTGGAAACACGTCCGGAAACTCATTTACTATAGGTATTTGATCTAACTTTCCCCCTTCTTTCCTTGTATCCACCACATAGGCTAAATACCTGTACCACCCTTTCGAAGAAATCTCTTAGCTTGCATAACAGTTAAACATCTGACTTGCTTTGGTGAACAACTTCCCTTAAATACTACCTTTATTTTCAAAGATGTCCTTAAACTTACTTGTTTTTATTTGCAATCAATTACTGCCTTATGCCTACCCAACCAATCCATCCCCAATATTACATCAAACTCCCCTAGTTATATATGTATAAGGTTCACCGATAACGTATGTCCCTGAATTTCTACACTATAGTTATGTACTGTATGAACATGGATTATTTCTTTGTTACAATTTCTACGTTGAAAGGTACATCTAGATCTTCACATGGCATTTTTAATCTCTTAACAAAATCAACAGATGCAAACGAACAAGAAGCACCAGAATCGAATAACACACAAGCATTTACAGCATCAATTGGTATGATACATGTCACCACATCTTGTGCCGCCACCGCATCTCTCACTGTCATGTTGAAAGTTCTTACATTCGGACGATTTTGAGCAACCCCTGCAGCCATTGCTCCTGGCTTATTGTTGAAATTCTGACCTCCTCCCACATTCACCTTCTTGGGTTTTGGACAAAATCTTGACACATGACCCTCTTCCCCATAATTGCAACATTTGATATTCTTGCCCTTCTCCTTCTTTTTTGGGACACCAGTTGGAATAATGCCCATCTTCTCCGCATGTATAACAAGTCATCCCTCTAAAATAACATGCGCCTTTGTGATTCTTTCCACATGTCTAACAGCGCTCAATATTTTGGTTGTTCTTACCTTCTTTGTTGGCATTGTTGTTAGGGTTATACCCTCCTTTTCTAGGGTTATTTGGAAAAGCTACCTCCCACCTTCTCTTGTTGTTGTTGCTGTTATTGTTGTTGTTGTTGCTCCCACTCGTGTTTCCCTTACCGGTACTCTTCTCCTTATCAACTGCAATAGAGCCTCTCCTTCTTTCTATGTTATAATGGCCTTTTCCAAGATCTCTGCAAAAGTCTTTACCTGAAATGTCGATACCCTACTCTTAATTTGGGGTTCAGTCCCCCCTTCAAACCATTTTGTCTTTCTTGCCTCGGTATCTACCTGATGTGATGCGAATCTAGCCAACTCGTTGAATTTGGCTGCGTATTGTGACACCGTCATCTCCCTTATTTCAATTCCAAGAATTGAACCTCCATATGATCCTGCATCGAAGTTGGAAAGTAATTGGCAAAGAAAAACTCTTTGAACTTGTTCCAATTAGTGGCACCTTCTCCAGCTCTCCCTTTATTTGCTTCCCACCAGTGGTTAGCTTCATCCTTCAAAAACAAAGCGAAAAAATCTACCTTTTGGTCATCATTCACCTTTGTTACTTTAAACATCTTTTCCATCTCGGTAACGCAAGTCTGAGCTTTTATGGGTTCATCAGTTCCTCTGAATTCTGGTGGTCCCACTAGTTTAAATCCTTAAACTGGGTTGTGGTTGGGTTATTGGGTGCAGCTGGTATCGCGTTAGCTTGCCTTCCTTATAAAGCTCCTACCAGAATATTTACCAGGGTTTGGGTTGGATTTTCCTCTGCCTGTTCTTGCTCAAGTTCTCCACGAGTACTTCTTCTGTGTGCCATTTATCTAAATATAACAAATAACTAAGTATGAATACCAGTTCAATAATTAAACATCTCAGTTTGATAAACAGAAATTTGTATTTCACATTGAAAGTCTATATATACATATTTAGTGACTCATTTTAGATCACTAGTTATACACACAACGGAAAATAAACTACATAGCCTATCCGATTAGCAATTTATCCCTATCGCTAGCTATAATATGAAATTTCCTTAGTCTAAAGTTCTTTCTTCTTTGTTGCTACCTTCTTCTTTAGCTTTGCCACCATATTCTCCAACTTCAACAACCTTTTCTCCATATACTCAACTTCTTGGGTGACACTTGGTCCTGAAGGTCCTTGAACATCGATAAAACCTAAATCGCTATATGTCTATGCAATTTACAAGCTAAACTGATTTAAGTGCAAGCTCCCTATTGACTACACATGACAATACGGTATATTTTTATCCGGATTACAAATCACAAAACTCATCGACTGCAAGTTTCACGAACATATGCTAGCATGGCAAAATCTAAGTTTACACTTCATTTTTCAAGTCCATATAAACTATTATAGTAGATGTTGATCAGGCATCTAAATATACAAAACAACCATGCTTCATACATACATTTCAAAGAGGCATAAAACCCTAGACTAAGCTATAAAATCCATTTAAATCCTATAATGGTGTGTGGTTCAGAGATGAACTAACTACCATTTGGTAATTGTGACGCCCTCAAATTCTCTTCATTTCCTGTAGCAGATTTGGTGCTCACGTAAATATTCCATAAGATAATAATTCCTATCAATCCAAGATTCACAGTATTCCAGAACGAACAATCAACGAGATACGAGGGCTGACATTCGTTGTCAGACCCTGTTTTGTAACTTTGACAGTTTTGCTTAAAACTCCATTCTGATGCTTTTAAATGTTATGGATTCGTATTTTAGAAACCCAGATCACTAAACAATATCCTAATTAACATATTTAAACAATAAAAATAATAACATAAATTTCAGATTTAAGATCTAGAGTTAGGGTTAGGTTTTTACCCTTTTGAGCAATTTTTTCTTTTCTCCTTTCTGTTTTTGATCTTGGCTTGTTAAGTGTTGATTCTGTCCCAATATATGATGTATATTTAGTGTAAAACTCGTGGGTTTAAAGAACCAACACTTATCTTGATGTCCAAAGTTCAAGTGGGGGTTAAACTTAAGTTTTCTTTCTTATTTTGACAACTAAGCCTAGATCATTAATGTGCTAGGTTGTGTTGTCATGCCAAGAGTGTTTAGTGCCACGTGATAAATCTTTTGCTTGCAAGCAAAAGATTTGTTCCTATCTTATTTTAATAAGAGAACAAAATAAGGGCATTTTGGTCATTTTATATATACTAAGGGTATTTTGATAATTTTCCACTTAAATCCAAGGGTAATTTAGTCATTTCATATTATCCTTAGAAAATTTAAAAACAATAATGAACAATTAGGTTTTGTTGGTTTAGAATTAGGGTTTATAATATAAATTAGGGTTTATAATTAGGGTTAGGGTTTAGTAATCCCTAATTAGGGTTTCTTTACAATCTTTTTCGATTAAATCTATAATACATCATATTAAACTAAAATATGTATATATATTCATAATCATATATAACATTATCAATGTATTATGCTATAATTTCCATTTATTATAACAATTAGGGTTAGGATTTCTTATTTAAATACAATTATAAATTAGGGTTTATATGTAAAACTTTCCATATATCTGTATATAGTTATATCTTATGTGTTGATATATAATTATATATACTAATAATAAAGTTAAATACACATCACACAAGATATTAAATATATTTATATTTACTGTTTATATTAATATTCCTATTCAAAGTTTTGAATATTACAATCACCCCCTCTTATAAGAATTTTATCCTGAAATTAAAATTACAGCCTATGATAACAAATGCGAAAAGTCTTCTCGCATCTTATCTTCTAGTTCCCATGTAGCTTCTTCAATATCATGATTCTTCCAGATTACTTTAACTGATGATATAACCTTATTTCTCAACACCTGTTCTTTCCGATCCACTATCTGTACCGAAACTTCTACATACGAAAAATCTTTCTCTATCTAAACAGGTTCATAGTTTATCACATACTTATAATCGGGTTTGTACAGACGTAACACAGACACATGAAACACATTATGGATGTATCCTAACTCTGGGGGTAGGGCTACCTCGTAGGCTACTTCACCTATTCTCCTTAATACTTGAAATGGGCTAATGAATCTCGGGCTCAGCTTTCCCTTTTTACCAAAACGAATCTTGCCTTTCCAAAGAGACACTTTCAGAAATACATGAATATTTATAGTATTTAATATTTAATTTATATTGTGTTGGGATACCCTCACTTAGATGAATAGGTTTATAATTTCACGGATATTTCTTTAATATCAATAGTTCCTATCTATCTGACATTCATAGTACAAATGATATGATTGTTCTTGGAAATGAAGAGCTACCTCAGTGCTTAAAGAACTCCCAAGATCATTCAATACCCTCATTCAGATTTATAGTTAATATAGATACTGTACTTGACACTATTTATTATTAAAAAGGTAAAACCATTCAACTAATAACTTAACAACCTAATAATATCTGGTTACATATGGTTCAACTATTACATCATAGAAATACCAAATTACATTCTTGTTCTTATTACAATAAACATTCGTTCTTATAGATTTACTTCTATCCACATGTATGATTTCCTGAGCCTTCTGGGGTATTAGACGCAGTTGCAAATAAAAAGAATATTTGCAAGGATGAGCTTTAAAATGCTCAGCAAGTTTTAAACATTTACAGTTTATACTCACACAATATCTGAGTTGAAGGAACATTTAGTTCAGAGTATTTTCCACATATATATACTGAGGTTTGATCTGACAAACCCCACATATTACGAGTTTCTATCAGTCATATAGACTTAGCAACCCGGGTTAATTTGGCCAACCACACCATCTAGAAGTATGCATATCATCCTATACAACCACCCGGTCAGTGTAAAACTGTCGATCATTAATAACAACCTGATCAATGTAAAATTGTCGGTCATTAATAGTATTAGTATATATATTCGTATCAAACAATATTGGTTTCACCACAGTCTATGCTTGGATATCAAATCAAAATAATTTACGCAAGTAATAGTTCATATGTCTTGGTTATGCTTAAATAATAAGTCATAACCTTTTTCAAATCACAGATTTCACGAATAATAGTTATAACAATTTCGTATATCAATTTACAGGACTTACATTTAATATTAAAATTAAATAAAGTTAGAAAAACTTGCCTTTATTACGATCATCTACTTAGGTTATTTGAAAGTATATTCGCAACCTATATATGTTATAACAGTCATTAGAAATGATAACAATTAATTTCTAATTAAGCTATTAGTGTCTTGGTTGATTTTGGAGTTCGTTCGGTATTTTATAGCTTCATTGAATAGCTATCGAATTAATTTTTCGATAAATTTTATTTAAAAGTTTTCATATCTTATTTAAATATTTTAGTTATTATTTATAATAATTTACAAATGCTCAAAATAATTTTTAAATGATTTAATATCATTTAAAATGATTTTTAAGTTATTAATATTATTTTTAAATAATTAATAACCATTTAAATGATTTTTAAATCATTAATATTATTTTTAAATAATATATTTTTATTAATAATGATTTTTACATCATTAATATCATTTTTAAATAATTTATTATTATTTTAAATAATTTATATTATTTTTAAGTAATTTATTATTAATTACTTTTATTATTATTAATATTTAATTATTTAAATATTAATAAAATTTTATGTCAAAATATTAAAAATTACTTATTATAATTAAAAATGATTTTTAAGAAATTTTTATTAATTATTTAGTATTTATTTCTATTTATTTTAATTAATAAAATTAATTTCCAAAATCCCCTGTCGCTAAAGACCTTTAGCGACAGAAGTGTCGCTATAGGTGTTCTTGATCACCTCAAGAACACGATGGTCAACGGCCAGGGGCTTCGTTTGACTCTATTTTTCTGGCAATCAATTTGGTTTCTAAGCAATCTAATTCAATGAAGTTGTAGTTCTAATGCAAGAGTACATGCCTAAGTTCATTTCAGTGCCTAAAAACCTTGCCACAAGTTTCCATGGCCGGTCAAACCATCATACCGACACTGTTCTTCATTTCTGGGTAATTTGGCCAACCACACCATCTAGAAGTATGCATATCATCCTATACAACAACCCGGTCAGTGTAAAATTACCGGTCATTAATAACCACCCAGTCATTGTAAAACTGCCGGTCATTGATAGTATCAGTATATATATTCGTATCAAACAATATTAGTTTCACCACAGTCTATGCTTGGATATCAAATCAAAATAATTTACGCAAGTAATAATTCATATGTCTTGGTTATGCTTAAACAATAAGTCATAACCATTTTCAAATCACAGATTTCACGAATAATGGTTATAACAATTTTGTATATAAATTTACAGGACTTACATTTAATATTAAAATTAAATGAAGTTAGAAAAACTTGCCTTTATCACGATCAACTACTTAGGTTATTTGAAAGTATATTTTCAACCTATATATGTTATAACAATCATTAGAAATAATAACAATTAATTTCTAATTAAGCTATTAGTGTCTAGGTTGATTTTTGAGTCCGTTCGATTTTTTATAGCTTCATTGAATAGCTATCGAATTAGTTTTTCGATAAACTTTATTGAAAAGTTTTCATATCTTATTTAAATATTTTAGTTATTATTTATAATAATTTACAAATGCTCAAAATAATTTTTAAATGATTTAATATCATTTAAAATGATTTCTAAGTTATTAATATTATTTTTAAATTTTTAATAACCATTTAAATGATTTTTAAATCATCAATATTATTTTTAAATAATTTATTTTTATTAATAATGATTTTTAAATCATTAATATCACTTTTAAATAAGTTATTATTATTTAAAATGATTTTTAAATCATTTATATTATTTTTAAGTAATTTATTATTAATTACTTTTATTATTATTATTATTTAAATAAATTAAATATTAATAAAATTTTATGTAAAAATATTAAAAATTACTTATTATAAATAAAAATGAGTTTTTAAATTTTTTTATTAATTATTTAGTATTTATTTCTATTTATTTTAATTAATAAAATTAATTTCCAAAAATCACCTATCGCTAAAGACCTTTAGCGACAGAAGTGTTGCTATAGGTGTTCTTCATCACCTCAAGAACACGATGGTCAACGACTAGGGGCTTCGTTTGACTCGATTTTACTGGCAATCAATTTGGTTTCTGAGCAATCTAATTCAACGAAGTTGTAGTTCTAATGAAGGAGTACATGCCTAAGTTTATTTCAGTGCCTAAAAACTTTGCTACAAGTTTCCATGGTCGGTCAAACCATCATACCGACGCTGTTCTTCATTTCTGGGTTACCCAGAAATGAAGAGTCAACGTCGGTCAACGACCTTTAAAGTCTCATATCTTGCCGGCTGATTAATGTTTGGGTGGTCTAATGGTCGGGTTTTGTAGAGTAACTAAGAAGGTTTAATAAGGTAGCACTAACAGGGTCTAGATCTAACCAATGATCAAGATACAAGCCTTTAAAAATCTTGTCATACACTGCCCAAACATTTCTGGGTTACCCAGAACATTCAAGCTGAACGGTCAACAAGGTTTGACCGTCTATAACTTCAGGCCGGTCACTATCTAGGGCTTGAAAGTGCTATGGTTGTGTAGTACTCATGTCAAGGTACAATCTAATTAACATCTAACACCCAACCAGACTAACAGGTGAGAGATATAGGCGGTCAAACCACCTGTCAGATCGTGTTCTTAAGCTTTATAGGTTACCCAGAAAGCAGTCGGTCATGGTCGGTCAACGCCTTTTGATGGCTTATAACTCCCGATCCAGTGTTCTAAGGTCTAATCTACCATTTCTAACTGATTAAAAACATTGCAAGCTATGGCTAACAACTCTTAAAATAATAAAACAACAAACAATCAACGAGATACGAGGGCTGACATTCGTTGTCAGACCCTGTTTTGTAACTTCGATAGTTTTGCTTAAAATTCCATTTTGATGCTTTTAAATGTTATGGATTCGTGTTTTAGCAACCCAGATCACTAAACAACATCCTAATTAACATATTTAAACAATAAAAACAACACAATAAATTTCAGATTTAAGATCTAGTGCTAGGGTTAGGTTTTTACCCTTTTGAGCAACTTTTTCTTTCTCATTTCTGTTTCTGATCTTGGCTTGTTAAGTGTTGTTTCTGGACCAATATATGATGTATATTTAGTGTAAAACTCGTGGGTTTAAAGAACCAACACTTATCTTGATGTCCAAAGTTCAAGTGGGGGTTAAACTTAAGTTTTGTTTCTTATTTTGACAACTAAGCCTAGATCATTAATGTGCTAGGTTGTGTTGTCATGCCAAGAGTGTTTAGTGCCGTGTGACAAATCTTTTGCTTGCAAGCAAAAGATTTGTTCCTATCTTGTTTTAATAAAAGAACAAAATAAGGGCATTTTGGTTATTTTACATATACTAAGGGTAAATTCAAGGGTAATTTAGTCATTTTATATTATCCTTAGAAAATTTAAAAATAATAAAGAACAATTAGGTTTTGTTAGTTTAGAATTTGGGTTTATAATATAAATTAGGGTTTATAATTATGGTTAGGGTTTCCTAATCCTTAATTAGGGTTTCCTTACAATCTTTTTCGATTAAATCTATAATACATTATATTAAATTAATATATGTATATATTCATAATCATATATAACATTATCAGTGTATTATGCTATAATTCTCATTTATTAAAACAATTAGGGTTAGGATTCCTTATTTAAATACAATTATAAATTAGGGTTTACCTATAAAACTTTTCATATATCTGTACATAGTTATATCTTATGTGTTGATATATAATTATATATACTAATAATAAAGTTAAATGCACATCACACAAGATATTAAACATATTTATATTTACTGTTTATATTAATATTTATGTTCAAAGTTTGGATTATTACAATCACCCCCTCTTATAAGAATTTCGTCCTGTAATTAAAATTACAGCCTATGAAAACAAATGCGGAAAGTCTTCTCACATCTTATCTTCTAGCTCCCATATAGCTTCTTCAATATCATGATTCTTCCATATTACTTTAACCGATGATATAACCTTATTTCTCAACACCTGCTCTTTCTGATCCACTATCTGTACCGGAACTTCTACATACGATAAATCTTTCTCTATCTGAACAGTTTCATAGTTTATCACATGCTTATAATCGGGTTTATACAGACGTAGCACAGACACATGAAACACATTATGGATGTGTCCTAACTCTGGGGGTAAGGCTACCTCGTAGGCTACTTCACCTATTTTCCTTAATACTTGAAATGGGCCAAAGAATCTCTGGCTCATCTTTCCCTTTTTACCAAAACGAATCTTGCCTTTCCAAGGAGACACTTTTAGAATTATATGAATATTTATAGTATTTAATATTTAATTTAGACTGTGTTGGGATACCCTCACTTGGATGAATAGGTTTATAATCTCACGAATATTTCTTTCATATCAATAGTTCCTATATATCTGACATTCACAGTACAAATGATAAGATTGTTTTGGAACTAAGGAGCAACCTCAATGAATAAAGAACTCACAAGATCATTCAATACCCTCATTTAGATGTATAGTTCATATAGATACTGTACTTGATACTATTCATTATTAATAAGGTAAAACCATTTAACTAATAACTTAACAACATAATAATCTCTAGTTACATATGGTTCAACTATTACATCATAGAAATACCAAATTACATTCTTGTTCTTATTACAATAAACATTCGTTCTTATAGATTTACTTTTATCCACATGTATGATTTCCTGAGCCTTCTGGGGTATTAGACGCAGCTGCAAATGAAAAGAATATTTGCAAGGATGAGCTTTAAAATGCTTAGCAGGTTTTAAACATTTACAATTTATACTCACACAATATTTGAGTTGAAGGAACATTTAGTTCAGAGTATTTTCCACATATATATACTGAGGTTTGATCTGTCAAACCCCACATATTACGAGTTTCTGTCAGTCATATAGACTTGGCAACCCAGGTTAATTTGGCCTACCACACCATCTAGAAGTTTGCATATCATCCTATACAACCACCCGGTCAGTGTAAAACTGCCTGTCATTAATAACCACTCGGTCAATGTAAAACTGCCGGTCATTGATAGTATCAGTATATATATTCGTATCAAACAATATTGGTTTCACCACAATCTATGCTTGGATATCAAATCAAAATAATTTACGCAAGTAACAGTTCATATGTCTTGGTTATGCTTGAACAATAAGTCATAACTTTTTTCAAATCATAGATTTCACGAATAATGGTTATAACAATTTCGTATATCAATTTACAGGACTTACATTTAATATTGAAATTAAATGAAGTTAGAAAAACTTGCCTTTATCACGATCAGCTACTTAGGTTATTTGAAAGTATATTCGCAACCTATATACGTTATAACAATCATTAGAAATGATAACAATTAATTTCTAATTAAGCTATTAGTGTCTAGGTTGATTTTTGAGTCCGTTCGGTATTTTATAGCTTCATTGAATAGCTATCGAATTAGTTTTTCGATAAACTTTATTTAAAAGTTTTCATATCTTATTTAAATATTTTAGTTATTATTTATAATAATTTACAAATGCTCAAAATAATTTTTAAATGATTTAATATCATTTAAAATGATTTCTAAGTTATTAATATTATTTTTAAATATTTAATAACCATTTAAATGATTTTTAAATCATCAATATTATTTTATTAATAATGATTTTTAAATCATTAATATTATTTTTAAATAATTTATTATTATTTAAAATGATTTTAAATCATTTATATTATTTTTAAGTACATTATTATTAATTACTTTTATTATTATTAATATTTAAATAAATTAAATATTAATAAAATTTTATGTCAAAATATTAAAAATTACTTATTATAAATAAAAATGATTTTTTAGAATTTTTTATTAATTATTTAGTATTTATTTTAATTAATAAAATTAATTTTCAAAAATCGCCTGTCGTTAAAGACCTTTAGCGACAGAAGTGTCGCTATAGGTGTTCTTGATCACCTCAAGAACACGATGGTCAACGGCCAGGGGCTTCGTTTGAGTCGATTTTTTTGGCAATCAATTTGGTTTCTGAGCAATCTAATTCAATGAAGTTGTAGTTCTAATGCAGGAGTACATACCTAAGTTCATTTCAGTGCCTAAAAACCTTGCTACAAGTTTCCATGGCCGGTCAAACCATCATACCGACGCTCTTCTTAATTTCTGGGTTACCCAGAAATGAAGAGTCAACGTCAGTCAACGACCTTTAAGGTCTCATATCTTGTCGGCTGGTTAATGTTTGGGTGGTCTAATGGTCGGGTTTTGTAGAGTAACTAACAAGGTTTAATAAGGTAGCACTAACAGGGTCTAGATCTAACCAAGGATCAAGATACAAGCCTTTAAAAATCTTTTCAGACACTGCTCGAACATTTCTTGGTTACCCAGAACATTCAAGCTGAACGGTCATTGAGGTTTGACAGTCTATAACTTCCGGCCGGTAACTATCTAGGGCTTGAAAGTGCTATGGTTGTGTATTACTCATGTCAAGGTACAATCTAATTAACTTCTAACACCCAACCATACTGGCAGGCGAGAGATATAGGTGATCAAACAACCTGTCAGACCGTGTTCTTAAGCTTTTTGGGTTACCCAGAAAGCAGTCGGTCATAGTCAGTCAACGCCTTTTGATGGCTTATAACTCCCGATCCAGTGTTCTAAGGTCTAATCTACCACTTCTAATTGATTAAAAACATTGCAAGATATGACTAACAACTCTTAAAACATTAAAACAACAAATAATCAATGAGATACGAGGGCTGACATTTGTTGTCAGACCCTGTTTTGTAATTTCGACAGTTTTGCTTAAAACTCCATTTTGATGGTTTTAAATGTTATGGATTCATTTTTTAGCAACCCAGATCACTAAACAACATCCTAATTAACATATTTAAACAGTAAAAACAACAATATAAATTTCAGATTTAAGATCTAGAGCTAGTGTTAGGTTTTTACCCTTTTGAGCAACTTTTTCTTTTCTCCTTTTTGTTTCTGATCTTGGCTTGTTAAGTGTTGTTTCTGGATCAATATATGATGTATATTTAGTGTAAAACTCGTGGGTTTAAAGAACCAACACTTATCTTGATGTCCAAAGTTCAAGTGGGGTTAAACTTCAGTTTTCGTTCTTATTTTGACAACTAAGCCTAGATCATTAATGTGCTAGGTTGTGTTGTCATGCCAAGAGTGTTTAGTGCCGTGTGGCAAATCTTTTGCTTGCAAGCAAAAGATTTGTTCCTATCTTCTTTTAATAAAAGAACAAAATAAGGGCATTTTGGTCATTTTACCTATACTAAGGGTATTTTGGTAATTTTCCACTTAAATTCAAGGGTAATTTAGTCATTGCATATTATCCTTAGAAAATTTAAAAACAATAAAGAATAATTAGGTTTTGTTGGTTTAGAATTAGTGTCTATAATTAGGGTTAGGGTTTCCTAATCCCTAATTAGGGTTTTCTTGTAATCTTTTTCGATTAAATCTATAATACATCATATTAAATTAATATATCTATATATTCATAATCATATATAACATTATCAATGTATTATGCTATAATTCCCATTTATTATAACAATTAGGGTTAGGATTCCTTATTTAAATACAATTATAAATTAGGGTTTACCTATAAAACTTTCCATATATCTGTACATAGTTATATCTTATGTGTTGATATATAATTATATATACTAATAATAAAGTTAAATACACATCACACAAGATATTAAACATATTTATATTTACTGTTTATATTAATATTTCTGTTCAAAGGTTGGAATATTACAGTCACCCCATCTTATAAGAATTTCGTCCCGAAATTAAAATTTCAGCCTATGAAAATAAATGCGAAAAGTCTTCTCGCATGTTATCTTCTAGTTCCCATGTAGCTTCTTCAATATCATGATTCTTTCAGATTACTTTAACCGATGATATAACCTTATTCCTCAACACCTGCTCTTTCCGATCCACTATCTGTACCGGAACTTCTACATACGATAAATCTTTCCCTATCTGAACAGTTTCATAGTTTATCACATGCTTATAATCTGGTTTATACAAACGTAGCACAGACACATGAAACACATTATGGATGTGTCCTAACTCTGGGGGTAGGGCTACCTCGTAGGCTACTTCACCTATTTTCCTTAATACTTGAAATGGGCCAAAGAATCACGGGCTTATCTTTCTTTTTTTACCAAAACGAATCTTGCCTATCCAAGGAGACACTTTTAGAAATATATGAATATTTATAGAAGTAAATCTATAAGAACGAATGTTTATTGTAATAAGAACAAGAATGTAATTTGGTATTTCTATAATGTAATAGTTGAACAATATGTAGCCAGATATTATTATGTTGTTAAGTTATTAGTTGAATGGTTTTACCTTATTGATAGTGAATAGTATCAAGTACAGTATCTATACGAACAATACATCTGAATGAGGGTATTGAATGATCTTGAGAGTTCTGTAAGCACTGAGGTAGCTCCTCAGTTCCAAGAACAATCTTATCATTTGTATTGTGAATGTTAGATTGATAGGAATTATTGATATGAAAGAAATATCCGTGAGATTATAAACCTATTCATCCAAGTGAGGGTATCTCAACATAGTAAATGTTCTGCTGAGAACTACTGTACTTTGTGGAATACTGTGAATCTTGGATTGATAGAAATTATTATCTTATGGAATATTTACGTGAGCACCAAATCTGCTACATTCACCTTCTTGGGTTTTGGACAGAATCTTATCACATGACCCTCTTCCCCACAATTGAAACATTTGATATTCTTGCCATTCTCCTTCTTCTTGGGACACCAGTTAGAATAATGCCCATCTTCTCCGCAGGTATAACAAGTCGTCCCTCTAAAATAACATGCCCCTTTGTGATTCTTTCCACATGTCTGACAGCGCTCAATATTTTGGTTATTGTTACCTCCTTTGTTGGCATTGTTGTTAGGAGTATACCCTCCTTTTCCAGGGTTGTTTGGAAAAGCTACCTCCCACCTTCTCTTGTTGTTGTTGCTGTTATTGTTGTTGTTGTTGCTCCCACTCGTGTTTCCCTTTTCAGTAATAACCCTCTTCTCCTTATTGAACTGCATTAGAGCCTCTTCTTCCTTCTCTGTTATAATGGCCTTTTCCAAGATCTCCACAAAAGTCTTTACCTGAAATACCGATTCCCTGCTCCTAATTTGGGGTTCCAGCCCCCCTTCAAACCTCCTTATCTTTCTTGCCTCGGTATCTACCTGATGTGATGTGAATCTAGCCAACTCGTTTAATTTGGTTGCGTATTGTGACACCGTAATCTCCCTTTATTTCAATTTCAAGAATTGAACCTCCATACGATCCTGCATCAAAGTTGGAAAGTAATTGGTAAAAAAAAACTCTTTGAACTTGTCCCAATTAGTGGCACCTTCTCCAGCTCTCCCTTTATTTGCTTCCCACCAGTGGTTAGCTTCATCCTTCAAAAAGAAAGAGGCAAAATCTACCTTTTGGTCATCATTCAACTTTGTTACTTTAAACACCTTTTCCATCTCGGTAACCCAAGTCTGAGCTTTTATGGGTTCATTAGTTCCTCTGAATTCTGGTGGTCCTACTAGTTTAAAAACCTTAAATTAGGTTGTGGTTGGTTATTGGGTGCAGCTGGTATCGCGTTAGCTTGCCTTCCTTGTAAAGCTCTTACCAGAATATTTACCAAGGTTTGGGTTGGATTTTCCTCTGCCTGTTCTTGCTCAAGTTCTCCACGAGTTCTTCTTCTGGGTGCCATTTATCTAAATATAACAAATAACTAAGTATGAATACCAGTTCAATAATTAAACATCTCAGTTTGATAAACAGAAATTTGTATTTCACATTGAAAGTCTATATATACATATCTAGCGACTCATTTTAGATCACTAGTTATACACACAACAGAAAATAAACTACATAGCCTATCCGACTAGCGATTTATCCTTATCGCTAGCTATATTATGAAATTTTCTTAGTCTAAAGTTCTTTCTTCTTTGTTGCTATCTTCTTCTTTAGCTTTGCCACCATCTTCTCCAACTTCAACAACCTTTTCTCCATATACTCAACTTCTTGGGAGACACTAGGTCCTGAAGGTCCTTTCCACTCTATCCAAGCATGGCTAGAGAGTACCATCTGCAATAGTAATTCATCAATGACTGGCTCTGCCACGATCAATTGACGGTCTTATGACATCCTACAATCATATTTATAAAATCGATTAGTATCTAAAAATCATAACTTAATACTTTATTAGTATTCTTATCTAATAACTTTCCTAACAACTTTCCCTCTCTCGTAATAACTCTATTTGAGCTTATATCTTTTATCGTCTAAATACTTCCGAGGTTATAGCCTAAGGGTTTCCTGCATCTCTTTGATTTTATCTATTAAGGTTAAGGCTGTCTCTATCACAAATAGCTTCTGGTTGGAGTTAGTTGGAGCTCTTACTTCAATATGGAGTTTTTCAAACTCTTTTATCAGTACCTCATTATTTGTAATGGTATTCAACCTCTCTTGATTCTTTCAACTCAAAGCATCGGCAACTATGTTGGCTTTTCCAGGATGATATAGGATCTAACAATCAAAGTCCTGTATTAACTTTAACCACCTTTTCTGCCTCATATTCAACTCCTTCTGTGTAAAAATATACTTCAGACTTTTGTGATCTGTGTATATTTCACACTTTCCCCCATACAAATAATGTCGCCATATCTTCAAAGCAAAAACTACCGCGGCTAACTCCAGATCGTGAGTAGGATACCTTTTCTCATAATCTTTAAGTTGTCGCGAAGCATAGGCAATCACCTTCCCATGTTGCATTAACACACATCCTAAACCTCTGTGTGAAGCATCACTATAAACCACATGACCCCCAGTATCATCTGGTAATGATAATACTAGTGTCCTACTCAGCAATTTCTTCAATTCTTGAAAACTTTCTTCACACTTGTCCATCCAATTATACTTCACAGTCTTTTGAGTTAAATTGGTTAGCCGGGTCGCTATTTTGGAAAAATCTTTTATAAAACGAAGATAGTACCCTTGCAAACCAAGAAAACTACGAACTTCTGTCGGTGTTGTTGGTTAATCCCAATTCATGATTGTTTCTATCTTTGCTGGATCTACTACCACCCCATTCTTATTAATTACGTGCCCTAAGAACTGGACTTCGTCTAACCAGAACTCACACTTGGAAAATTTTTCGTAATGTTGTTCCTTTCTTAATATCTCTAAAACCACCCTCAAGTGTTCCGCATGTTCCTCCCGTGTCTTAGAGTATATCAAGATATCATCAATGAACACCACCACAAATTTATCCAAGCATGACTTAAATACTCGATTCATTAAGTCCATAAAAGCTGATGGTGCATTTGTTAACCCAAAAGACATCACAAGAAACTCGTAATGTCCGTATCGGGTCCTAAAGGCGGTCTTTGGTACATCTTCTTTTCTTACCTTCACTTGATGATAACCCGATCGTAAGTCAATTTTTGAAAAATGCTCAGCTCCTTTTAACTGATCAAACAAATCATCAATCCTTGGTAAAGGGTACTTATTCTTGATGGTCAACTTATTTAACTCTCGATAATCTATACACAATCTTAACGTCCCATCCTCTTCTTTACAAACAACACAGCTGATCCCCATGGTGAAACACTAGGTTGTATGTACTTCTTGTGTGACGCCCCCAAATTCGAACCGCCACTGGTCTCTCAAATTCGGTTCATCACTTTCTCACGATAATACAATAATAACTAAAATTATACAATCACAGCGGAAAATCTAGAATAATATACAATAATTTATTATAATTATTCCCCAAGTCTCGTAACCTACAGTACTTAATAGATTACATAATAATATCAAATAAAGACTTATTACATAATCCTACTTAAGCTTAAACATAGTTCTGAAATAGTCTTAATACAACACTAGAGATTTTAAAACATAAAAGGGATAAGCTAGTCGGTAGCCTTGCCCTTGCCCTTATCGATGCCCGAAGGTCCGCCCTGCTCTGCCTTAACTGAAATATTTTAGGGAAAGCAAGAATGAGCAACAAGTTTGCTCAGCAAGTAATATAATAATAAGGGTGAATGATATAGTTTTCGAATCCCAAAAGGGTATAACAGGATATGATAGTTCAAGGACAGCAAGAATATCAACAGTTCTCAATAACAGTCGCTAAGGACAAAAAGATACCAATATGATTCAATGCTAAATCAGTTTAGGATTTCAAGATAATTGAATACTGAGCAGTCACTAAGGACTATGAACTTCTACTAGAATTAATAGAAATATACTGATAATCCAATAAAAACAAGTACAACAGGTGATCAGCCTAAAGTACCTTACGGTATGCATATCATTCAATCGTACTAAAATGCGCACGTCGGTCTCCCGACAATATATAATTTCCCTTCAAAGAAGGTTGTTCATCTCAGTCAATATAAGACTCCGCACCAATCAATTGGTTTGGATAGCCTTCTAATCATGATATAAGTCTAGCCGAATCAAATGGCATAGACCACTCTTTATAAGTTCAATACTCAAGATTTAAAGTTCGAAGGATATAAATTGACTTTATCTTATCCACGAAATATTTAAGTTATAAAACATGAATCGCAATTCCAATAGTTTACTTGTACGACAATAATAGCACAAGCTTAATGAATGCTCAATAAAGAGTAAGGTTAGGAACTTGCTTACAATGTTTCTTGAATAAAGTAAACACAAGGATAGGATACTTGCACAATAAAAAAGTGTAAGTTAGGGAACTTGCCTTAAGCGTAGTTTACCAAAGTATAGCTTATCAATGCTTTTCGAATAAACTTCATTTATATTCATATGTCAAATCGTTTCATTATATGATCATCCCTAGCATATTTCTATAAATGTTATCACATATCCCCTAATATCACAAAAGATGGGGAATACTAACATACTACCATACTACCCCTCTTACAAAGGCTTACTCGGGGTTTACATCACTATCCCACGCTTTACACAAAAAGTTAGGATTACAACATATTATATACATCACATAAGGTAAATACTACAAATATTATGACTAGACTGACTAAGGAAATCTCATCCCATCATCCCACACTCCATAGCGCTCTTGTACTCGATTTGCGCTATGTACGCCATCAGCTCTTGGCTCAAAGTATGTAGGGTCTGTCCTTGCTCCGCTGGGTAGTGGTATACACCATCGATCTCCCTTTCAAAAGCTGAACAGAACACATACCCCATCTTGTTCATCTTCCTTATTTTGCATATGACTTCATCCTCCAAGTCGTCAGCTCTTTCGTTAGCCGCTTCCCACTTCTCCTCGAAGTGGATCCTATCCATAACCTATAACTTTAGCTGAGTACGGAGTGCTTCCTTCTCTGTCTTCTCACTCAACTCCCTCTGTTCGACTTCTTCTAACTTTCCTACCAAGTCTACATTTCTGGATACCGACCTGTGGAATAAGGTTCCCATCTGGATCCCTGCCTCCTTGCGGTATGCAATCTCCACCACTAACTCCTGCATGGCCAGCTTCCTCTGATGGTTCTCGTCCCTCAACTTCTGGAACTTAGACTCTCTCTCTTGGGCCTCAGCCTCCAGCTCTTGGACTCTGCAGTCCAACTCTAGAATACGCTCCTCGTACTCCCCCAGCATATGCTCCTCCAGGTTAGGATCGTAAGAGTCCTCCGTGGGCTCCTCCTTTGTAGGCTCGTCCTCAACAGGATCATCCTCCATAGGCTCCTCCTCTGGATCAAACTCCACCTCAATCTCATCCTCGTCGTCAGACTCGGATGGTGCAACTGCCTGCACTGGCACAACCTCTAGAGGCGCCTCGTATACTACGTGTATATCTCTGGGCTCCTCCTCGGCCACTCTACTAGGTACTCCTGTGTCTGCCATCCTACAATGACAAACACAAGACAAACAAACAACAACTCCATTAGAATGTTAAATAAAACATAAGTTTATTATATAAAATAAAGTTATATTTCATAACATACTAAGTCTCTCAAGAAAAACTCTACATGAGTTTTATCTCCTTCTAACCTCTAAGTTCTCCTAAATAATAATCTAAGGACACTTGTTCCTAAGGTTTATAACTACAGCTCTGATACCAACCTGTGACGCCCCCAAATTCAAACCGCCACTGGTCTCTCGAATTCGATTCGTCACTTTTTCATGATAATACAATAATAACTAAAATCATACAATCACAACGAAAAATCTAGAATAATATACAATGATTTATTATAATTATTCCCCAAGTCTCGCAACCTACAGTACTTAATAGATTACATAATAATATCAAATAAAGACTTATTACATAACCGTACTTAAGCTTAAACATAGTTCTGAAATAGTCTTAATACAACACTAGAGATTTTAAAACATAAAAGGGATATGCTAGTCGGTAGCCTTGCCTTTGCCCTTATAGACGCCCGAAGGTCCGCCCTGCTCTGCCTTAACTGAAATGTTTTAGGGAAAGCAAGAATGAGCAACAAGTTTGCTCAGCAAGTAATATAACAATAAGGGTGAATGATATAGGGTGAATGATATAGTTTTCGAATCCCAAAAGGGTATAATAGGATACAATAGTTCAAGGATAGCAAGAATATCAACAATTCTCAATAACAGTCGCTAAGGACAGAAAGATACCAATATGATTCAATGCTAAATTAGTTTAAGATTTCAAGATAATTGAATACTGAGCAGTCACTAAGGACTATGAACTTCTACTAGAATTAACAGAAATATACTGATAATCCAATAAAAACAAGTACAACAGGTGATCAGCCTAAAGTACCCTACGGTATACATATTGTTCAATCGTACTAAAATGCGCACGTCGGTCTCCCGACAATATATAATTTCCCTTCAAAGAAGGTTGTTCATCTCAGTCAATATAAGACTCCACACCAATCAATTGGTTTGGATAGCTTTCTAATCATGATATAAGTCTAGCCGAATCAAATGGCATAGACCACTCTTTATAAGTTCAATACTCAAGATTTAAAGTTCGAAGGATATAAATTGACTTTATCTTGTCCACGAAATATTTAAGTTATAAAACATGAATCACAATTCCAATAGTTTACTTATACGACAATAATAGCACAAGCTTAATGAATGCTCAATAAATAGTAAGGTTAGGAACTTGCTTACAATGTTCCTTGAATAAAGTAAACACAAGGATAGGATACTTGCACAATAAAAGAGTGTAAGTTAGGGAACTTGCCTTAAGCGTAGTTTACCAAAGTATAGCTTATCAATGCTTTTCGAATCCTATTATAATATATTTACGTATATAGGATATTCATTAGTTATGAACCTTCGATCACATAAACTTGATATGTAAATTAAGTATACAAATATGGTTCTCACTTAGTATTGTAACTCTATACATACGTCATTACGTACTTAACATATGTATCATAAAATTAGATTATGAGTCACTATGAATCCAATTGATATAGTTCGTAACTATTGTTGGACTTAACATTTGAAGTTTACTTTGTCAATTGAATATGGTTTCATTGCTTAGCATGCTCGTCGATACTTTGAACAACGTTCTAGATATGTATTACATATTAGGACAATCATATAAGCATACATCAATCTCATATCACAAACATAATGGTCAGACAATACTGCAAGTCGGCGCAGCCGCGCTTGATTTGAACTAAGGAGTGGGCGGCCGCGCTGCTCCTAGTTCAGATCCAGACAGGGTTGCCTCTGCAGAAATCAGGCTTAACCCGACAATGCACTTAGACAACGATTTACGTAAAACCCACAAGTCATGATGTTTTACAACTAGGTCCGACCCCATTTTGTCTTTAATATAGTTTGATATCCATTTGCGTTCAATCAAGGCGTTTAAGTGTTCCTTAGTCAAGGTCTCTCATGTTTAGTCCTTATACATATGCTACACGGTCGATAGGTCTCAACTATACATGTTCACATTATATTAGTCAAGTATTTTAAGTTATGAAATCCTACTTCACTTAGACTTGTCATATTTCATGCCCAACTAATTTACAATGCATAAGACTTACTAGGCATTCATGTTAATCATGTCTATAGGCATGACACACCTAATCATGAAGTCGCATTCTAGAGTTCTTGCAACGTAGTTATCAACAAAACTAGTTTTCAAGATTTCTTTTGAAAATCTCATGTTAAGCCACCAAGTATGCAAAGCTACTTCACTTACTATTCCTCATATTTTCATATATGCATAGCTAGAACACACAAGTATGCTCACAAGTTTCATACTGAAAGTGTAAATAGTTCATCAAGTTCGTTTTTAAAACTTTAAGTTTCCCTTTGTAGGTCATTAAAATTTATTCAAGCATGCAAGGTAAGTTCACATACTCTATGACATGCTTCCACGCTTTCTTGTGCATGTATATATGTAATCAAATCATGATACCGAGTTCAGAATTCAAGTATACATGGCTTATTGTACACATAGCAAGTATAGTCTTTTACTTGAAAACTTATTTCAAATCATGTTTGGATAGTCTATATTACCTTCAACAATATAACTAACATATTGTCACATGTCAAGGCATATCAGAACGTAATACATTTGTACATAAAGTCAGAACATGTATTACACAATGTTTATCAAAACTACTTTCCAATTCTTTAAGCTTTCTTTGAAATATTCAAATTAAAACAAACTAACATGGCTTACTATATATATAGCAACCTTATTCCACATGTTAAGGTGATTTACAAGCATATTCTAACTGACATAACATGCTCAGATTAACTCCAGTCCAACAAAATCAGTATCCATGACTGGCAGCTGGCGCAGCCACACGGTCATGTCCTATAGAAGTGGCGCGGCCTCACCACTTCGAGCAGAAGCAAAAAAATAGTTCATCTTCTGCAGAGCCTCAACACAACTTTGCTAATTCTTGCAACTAGACCAACTACATTGCTCTCAAACATGCTTACAAGCTTAGATAACTCATGAATAACAGTTACCAACCTAATTAGCAAGAATTCATGTATATTCACACATTAATCAAAATAATATCATGTTATACCTTTGCTTTGAATTGGACAGAACTTCTCTTCAAATATCAAATTACTCCCTCACACTCTATATAGCAACTAAGAAAATTAATCTAGCAAAATGAAATGAGAAGGGGAGAGCTCTATTTATAGAGAATTGCTTATCCATACCAAAGCTTTTCACAAGGAATTAAACCAAGAGATGAAGGAAGAAGATGACGGACAACCAATGTTTGGTGGAATAGTTGCCACCCACAACATCAACCCACTCCCCTTTGCCATCATTTGATTGAAGCTAGTTGATGAACTTGGGAGAAGAAGAAGTAATAGGCTTGTAGCCTTTCACTTGTAGGAGAGAATGAGGGACTCTTAATTTGGGACAAGGCAACATATCTTCAGCATTTGCAAATCCCATATACTAAGGTTACATATATAAGCCCACTTAGGTTATATAATATATACTTAGGTTATAATTTAATGTCACAATAACATTACATGATAGCAAGTTGGAGTACATGTATACACATTGATATATAATCCATATACATTTTAATAATGTCAATTTATGATTTAATTGAATAGTGACATACTACATTATCCCAACCCTCATTATTATTATTTCAATTATGTTACTCATGGAATATCAATTATTCACATAGTCCAATTAAATATTTCATAAAGTATACATTAATGCTCTATACGTATCACATGGTCATATAGGCATCCTTTATGTAACTCATATAATTTATTAATCTTACTATATAATTTTATATATTCCATAGTCACTTGTGGTGTCACACTACACTTTATATAATATAGTTTGTTTCAATATTGCACAATACACACATAACATGTATTCACATGAGTTTATTTATGTAATTCATGTAACTTAATCCCTTTCATCATATAGTTCCTATATTACATAGTCACATCACAACGTCACACTACACTTTATATTATATTGATGTAGTTACTATACAATATGTGATTACATAACTATATACTAAGCAATTAATTTGAACCAACATTAATCCCATAGTATTAATTAACTATTTACTCATTAATATGCTATTACTCATAATAATCATTAATTAATAATATACTATTTATTAATCATCCACTTGTTAATTCTTCTTTAATTAATTTAAATCACCATAATTCTCACCACTGTGCCACACAAGGCATTCTTCGAGATTATCATAAACTCCACATTTTCTTCTCAATTATTATAAATTTAATTTGAAGTAATTGAGTTAACTCATCTCATAACACATAAATATTTATATTCAAATAAATATTCGACGTTCATTAATATATTTATTTAATAATATTCAGAAATTCTCGAGTATTACATCTTGTCTAAGAGTTCTTGTAATTGAACATGCAACTCCTTCAACTCTACTGGTGCCATCCTGTAAGGTGCCTTTGAAACTGGTGTTGTACCCGGTGCAAGGTCAATCATAAATTTAATCTCTCTGTCAGGTGGAAGACCAGGTAGATCACTTGGAAACACGTCCGGAAACTCATTTACTATAGGTATTTGATCTAACTTTCCCCCTTCTTTCCTTGTATCCACCACATAGGCTAAATACCTTGTACCACCCTTTCGAAGAAATCTCTTAGCTTGCATAACAGTTAAACATCTGACTTGCTTTGGTGAACAACTTCCCTTAAATACTACCTTTGTTTTCAAAGATGTCCTTAAACTTACTTGTTTTTATTTGCAATCAATTACTGCCTTATGCCTACCCAACCAATCCATCCCCAATATTACATCAAACTCCCCTAGTTATATATGTATAAGGTTCACCGATAACGTATGTCCCTGAATTTCTACACTATAGTTATGTACTGTATGAACATGGATTATTTCTTTGTTAGCAATTTCTACGTTGAAAGGTACATCTAGATCTTCACATGGCATTTTTAATCTCTTAACAAAATCAACAGATGCAAACGAACAAGAAGCACCAGAATCGAATAACACACAAGCATTTACAGCATCAATTGGTATGATACATGTCACCACATCTTGTGCCGCCACCGCATCTCTCACTGTCATGTTGAAAGTTCTTACATTCGGACGATTTTGAGCAACCCCTGCAGCCATTGCTCCTGGCTTATTGTTGAAATTCTGACCTCCTCCCACATTCACCTTCTTAGGTTTTGGACAGAATCTTGACACATGACCCTCTTCCCCATAATTGCAACATTTGATATTCTTGCCCTTCTCCTTCTTTTTGGGACACCAGTTGGAATAATGCCCATCTTCTCCGCATGTATAACAAGTCATCCCTCTAAAATAACATGCGCCTTTGTGATTCTTTCCACATGTCTAACAGCGCTCAATATTTTGGTTGTTCTTACCTTCTTTGTTGGCATTGTTGTTAGGGTTATACCCTCCTTTTCTAGGGTTATTTGGAAAAGCTACCTCCCACCTTCTCTTGTTGTTGTTGCTGTTATTGTTGTTGTTGTTGCTCCCACTCGTGTTTCCCTTACCGGTACTCTTCTCCTTATCAACTGCAATAGAGCCTCTCCTTCTTTCTATGTTATAATGGCCTTTTCCAAGATCTCTGCAAAAGTCTTTACCTGAAATGTCGATACCCTACTCTTAATTTGGGGTTCAGTCCCCCCTTCAAACCATTTTGTCTTTCTTGCCTCGGTATCTACCTGATGTGATGCGAATCTAGCCAACTCGTTGAATTTGGCTGCGTATTGTGACACCGTCATCTCCCTTATTTCAATTCCAAGAATTGAACCTCCATATGATCCTGCATCGAAGTTGGAAAGTAATTGGCAAAGAAAAACTCTTTGAACTTGTTCCAATTAGTGGCACCTTCTCCAGCTCTCCCTTTATTTGCTTCCCACCAGTGGTTAGCTTCATCCTTCAAAAACAAAGCGGAAAAATCTACCTTTTGGTCATCATTCACCTTTGTTACTTTAAACATCTTTTCCATCTCGGTAACGCAAGTCTGAGCTTTTATGGGTTCATCAGTTCCTCTGAATTCTGGTGGTCCCACTAGTTTAAAATCCTTAAACTGGGTTGTGGTTGGGTTATTGGGTGCAGCTGGTATCGCGTTAGCTTGCCTTCCTTATAAAGCTCCTACCAGAATATTTACCAGGGTTTGGGTTGGATTTTCCTCTGCCTGTTCTTGCTCAAGTTCTCCACGAGTACTTCTTCTGTGTGCCATTTATCTAAATATAACAAATAACTAAGTATGAATACCAGTTCAATAATTAAACATCTCAGTTTGATAAACAGAAATTTATATTTCACATTGAAAGTCTATATACATATTTAGTGACTCATTTTAGATCACTAGTTATACACACAACAGAAAATAAACTACATAGCCTATCCGATTAGCAATTTATCCCTATCGCTAGCTATAATATGAAATTTCCTTAGTCTAAAGTTCTTTCTTCTTTGTTGCTACCTTCTTCTTTAGCTTTGCCACCATATTCTCCAACTTCAACAACCTTTTCTCCATATACTCAACTTCTTGGGTGACACTTGGTCCTGAAGGTCCTTGAGCATCGATAAAACCTAAATCGCTATATGTCTATGCAATTTACAAGCTAAACTGATTTAAGTGCAAGCTCCCTATTGACTACACATGACAATACGGTATATTTTTATCCGGATTACAAATCACAAAACTCATCGACTGCAAGTTTCACGAACATATGCTAGCATGGCAAAATCTAAGTTTACACTTCATTTTTCAAGTCCATATAAACTATTATAGTAGATGTTGATCAGGCATCTAAATATACAAAACAACCATGCTTCATACATACATTTCAAAGAGGCATAAAACCCTAGACTAAGCTATAAAATCCATTTAAATCCTATAATGGTGTGTGGTTCAGAGATGAACTAACTACCATTTGGTAATTGTGACGCCCCCAAATTCTCTTCATTTCCTGTAGCAGATTTGGTGCTCACGTAAATATTCCATAAGATAATAATTCCTATCAATCCAAGATTCACAGTATTCCAGAACGAACAATCAACGAGATACGAGGGCTGACATTCGTTGTCAGACCCTATTTTGTAACTTTGACAGTTTTGCTTAAAACTCCATTCTGATGCTTTTAAATGTTATGGATTCGTGTTTTAGAAACCCAGATCACTAAACAAGATCCTAATTAACATATTTAAACAATAAAAATAATAACATAAATTTTAGATTTAAGATCTAGAGCTAGGGTTAGGTTTTTACCCTTTCGAGCAATTTTTTCTTTTCTCCTTTATGTTTTTGATCTTGGCTTGTTAAGTGTTGATTCTGTCCCAATATATGATGTATATTTAGTGTAAAACTCGTGGGTTTAAAGAACCAACACTTATCTTGATGTCCAAAGTTCAAGTGGGGGTTAAACTTAAGTTTTCTTTCTTATTTTGACAACTAAGCCTAGATCATTAATGTGCTAGGTTGTGTTGTCATGCCAAGAGTGTTTAGTGCCACGTGATAAATCTTTTGCTTGCAAGCAAAAGATTTGTTCCTATCTTATTTTAATAAGAGAACAAAATAAGGGCATTTTGGTCATTTTATATATACTAAGGGTATTTTGATAATTTTCCACTTAAATCCAAGGGTAATTTAGTCATTTCATATTATCCTTAGAAAATTTAAAAACAATAATGAACAATTAGGTTTTGTTGGTTTAGAATTAGGGTTTATAATATAAATTAGGGTTTATAATTAGGGTTAGGGTTTACTAATCCCTAATTAGGGTTTCTTTACAATCTTTTTCGATTAAATCTATAATACATCATATTAAACTAAAATATGTATATATATTCATAATCATATATAACATTATCAATGTATTATGCTATAATTTCCATTTATTATAACAATTAGGGTTAGGATTTCTTATTTAAATACAATTATAAATTAGGGTTTATATGTAAAACTTTCCATATATCTGTATATAGTTATATCTTATGTGTTGATATATAATTATATATACTAATAATAAAGTTAAATACACATCACACAAGATATTAAATATATTTATATTTACTGTTTATATTAATATTCCTATTCAAAGTTTTGAATATTACAATCACCCCCTCTTATAAGAATTTTATCCTGAAATTAAAATTACAGCCTATGATAACAAATGCGAAAAGTCTTCTCGCATCTTATCTTCTAGTTCCCATGTAGCTTCTTCAATATCATGATTCTTCCAGATTACTTTAACTGATGATATAACCTTATTTCTCAACACCTGTTCTTTCCGATCCACTATCTGTACCGAAACTTCTACATACGAAAAATCTTTCTCTATCTAAACAGGTTCATAGTTTATCACATACTTATAATCGGGTTTGTACAGACGTAACACAGACACATAAAACACATTATGGATGTATCCTAACTCTGGGGGTAGGGCTACCTCGTAGGCTACTTCACCTATTCTCCTTAATACTTGAAATGGGCTAATGAATCTCGGGCTCAGCTTTCCCTTTTTACCAAAACGAATCTTGCCTTTCCAAGGAGACACTTTCAGAAATACATGAATATTTATAGTATTTAATATTTAATTTATATTGTGTTGGGATACCCTCACTTAGATGAATAGGTTTATAATTTCACGGATATTTCTTTAATATCAATAGTTCCTATCTATCTGACATTCATAGTACAAATGATATGATTGTTCTTGGAAATGAAGAGCTACCTCAGTGCTTAAAGAACTCCCAAGATCATTCAATACCCTCATTCAGATTTATAGTTAATATAGATACTGTACTTGACACTATTTATTATTAAAAAGGTAAAACCATTCAACTAATAACTTAACAACCTAATAATATCTGGTTACATATGGTTCAACTATTACATCATAGAAATACCAAATTACAGTCTTGTTCTTATTACAATAAACATTCGTTCTTATAGATTTACTTCTATCCACATGTATGATTTCCTGAGCCTTCTGGGGTATTAGACGCAGTTGCAAATAAAAAGAATATTTGCAAGGATGAGCTTTAAAATGCTCAGCAAGTTTTAAACATTTACAGTTTATACTCACACAATATCTGAGTTGAAGGAACATTTAGTTCAGAGTATTTTCCACATATATATACTGAGGTTTGATCTGACAAACCCCACATATTACGAGTTTCTATCAGTCATATAGACTTAGCAACCCGGGTTAATTTGGCCAACCACACCATCTAGAAGTATGCATATCATCCTATACAACCACCCGGTCAGTGTAAAACTGTCGATCATTAATAACAACCTGATCAATGTAAAATTATCGGTCATTAATAGTATTAGTATATATATTCGTATCAAACAATATTGGTTTCACCACAGTCTATGCTTGGATATCAAATCAAAATAATTTACGCAAGTAATAGTTCATATGTCTTGGTTATGCTTAAATAATAAGTCATAACCTTTTTCAAATCACAGATTTCACGAATAATAGTTATAACAATTTCGTATATCAATTTACAGGACTTACATTTAATATTAAAATTAAATAAAGTTAGAAAAACTTGCCTTTATTACGATCATCTACTTAGGTTATTTGAAAGTATATTCGCAACCTATATATGTTATAACAGTCATTAGAAATGATAACAATTAATTTCTAATTAAGCTATTAGTGTCTTGGTTGATTTTGGAGTTCGTTCGGTATTTTATAGCTTCATTGAATAGCTATCGAATTAATTTTTCGATAAATTTTATTTAAAAGTTTTCATATCTTATTTAAATATTTTAGTTATTATTTATAATAATTTACAAATGCTCAAAATAATTTTTAAATGATTTAATATCATTTAAAATGATTTTTAAGTTATTAATATTATTTTTAAATAATTAATAACCATTTAAATGATTTTTAAATCATTAATATTATTTTTAAATAATATATTTTTATTAATAATGATTTTTACATCATTAATATCATTTTTAAATAATTTATTATTATTCTAAATAATTTATATTATTTTTAAGTAATTTATTATTAATTACTTTTATTATTATTAATATTTAATTATTTAAATATTAATAAAATTTTATGTCAAAATATTAAAAATTACTTATTATAATTAAAAATGATTTTTAAGAATTTTTTATTAATTATTTAGTATTTATTTTAATTAATAAAATTAATTTTCAAAAATCGCCTGTCGCTAAAGACCTTTAGCGACAGAAGTGTCGCTATAGGTGTTCTTCATCACCTCAAGAACACGATGGTCAACGGCCAGGGGCTTCGTTTGAGTCGATTTTTTTGGCAATCAATTTGGTTTCTGAGCAATCTAATTCAATGAAGTTGTAGTTCTAATGTAGGAGTACATACCTAAGTTCATTTCAGTGCCTAAAAACCTTGCTACAAGTTTCCATGGCCGGTCAAACCATCATACCGACGCTCTTCTTAATTTCTGGGTTACCCAGAAATGAAGAGTCAACGTCAGTCAACGACCTTTAAGGTCTCATATCTTGTCGGCTGGTTAATGTTTGGGTGGTCTAATGGTCGGGTTTTGTAGAGTAACTAACAAGGTTTAATAAGGTAGCACTAACAGGGTCTAGATCTAACCAAGGATCAAGATACAAGCCTTTAAAAATCTTTTCAGACACTGCTCGAACATTTCTTGGTTACCCAGAACATTCAAGCTGAACGGTCAACGAGGTTTGACCGTCTATAACTTCCGGCCGGTAACTATCTAGGGCTTGAAAGTGCTATGGTTGTGTATTACTCATGTCAAGGTAAAATCTAATTAACTTCTAACACCCAACCATACTGGCAGGCGAGAGATATAGGCGGTCAAACAACCTGTCAGACCGTGTTCTTAAGCTTTCTGGGTTACCCAGAAAGCATTCGGTCATAGTCAGTCAACGCCTTTTGATGGCTTATAACTCCCGATCCAGTGTTCTAAGGTCTAATCTACCACTTCTAATTGATTAAAAACATTGCAAGATATAACTAACAACTCTTAAAACATTAAAACAACAAATAATCAATGAGATACGAGGGCTGACATTTGTTGTCAGACCCTGTTTTGTAACTTCGACAGTTTTGCTTAAAACTCCATTTTGATGGTTTTAAATGTTATGGATTCATTTTTTAGCAACCCAGATCACTAAACAACATCCTAATTAACATATTTAAACAGTAAAAACAACAACATAAATTTCAGATTTAAGATCTAGAGCTAGTGTTAGGTTTTTACCCTTTTGAGCAACTTTTTCTTTTCTCCTTTTTGTTTCTGATCTTGGCTTGTTAAGTGTTGTTTCTGGATCAATATATGATGTATATTTAGTGTAAAACTTGTGGGTTTAAAGAACCAACACTTATCTTGATGTCCAAAGTTCAAGTGGGGGTTAAACTTAAGTTTTCGTTCTTATTTTGACAACTAAGCCTAGATCATTAATGTGCTAGGTTGTGTTGTCATGCCAAGAGTGTTTAGTGCCGTGTGGCAAATCTTTTGCTTGCAAGCAAAAGATTTGTTCCTATCTTGTTTTAATAAAAGAACAAAATAAGGGCATTTTGGTCATTTTACCTATACTAAGGGTATTTTGGTAATTTTCCACTTAAATTCAAGGGTAATTTAGTCATTTCATATTATCCTTAGAAAATTTAAAAACAATAAAGAATAATTAGGTTTTGTTGGTATAGAATTAGTGTCTATAATTAGGGTTAGGGTTTCCTAATCCCTAATTAGGGTTTTCTTGTAATCTTTTTCGATTAAATCTATAATACATCATATTAAATTAATATATCTATATATTCATAATCATATGTAACATTATCAATGTATTATGCTATAATTCCCATTTATTATAACAATTAGGGTTAGGATTCCTTATTTAAATACAATTATAAATTAGGGTTTACCTATAAAACTTTCCATATATCTGTACATAGTTATATCTTATGTGTTGATATATAATTATATATACTAATAATAAAGTTAAATACACATCACACAAGATATTAAACATATTTATATTTACTGTTTATATTAATATTTCTGTTCAAAGGTTGGAATATTACAATCACCCCATCTTATAAGAATTTCTTCCCGAAATTAAAATTGCAGCCTATGAAAATAAATGCGAAAAGTCTTCTCGCATGTTATCTTCTAGTTCCCATGTAGCTTCTTCAATATCATGATTCTTTCAGATTACTTTAACCGATGATATAACCTTATTCCTCAACACCTGCTCTTTTCGATCCACTATCTGTACCGGAACTTCTACATACGATAAATCTTTCTCTATCTGAACAGTTTCATAGTTTATCACATGCTTATAATCGGGTTTATACAAACGTAGCACAGACACATGAAACACATTATGGATGTGTCCTAACTCTGGGGGTAGGGCTACCTCGTAGGCTACTTCACCTATTTTCCTTAATACTTGAAATGGGCCAAAGAATCACGGGCTTATCTTTCTTTTTTTACCAAAACGAATCTTGCCTATCCAAGGAGACACTTTTAGAAATATATGAATATTTATAGAAGTAAATCTATAAGAACGAATGTTTATTGTAATAAGAACAAGAATGTAATTTGGTATTTCTATAATGTAATAGTTGAACAATATGTAGCCAGATATTATTATGTTGTTAAGTTATTAGTTGAATGGTTTTACCTTATTGATAGTGAATAGTATCAAGTACAGTATCTATACGAACAATACATCTGAATGAGGGTATTGAATGATCTTGAGAGTTCTATAAGCACTGAGTTAGCTCCTCAGTTCCAAGAACAATCTTATCATTTGTATTGTGAATGTTAGATTGATAGGAATTATTGATATGAAAGAAATATCCGTGAGATTATAAACCTATTCATCCAAGTGAGGGTATCTCAACACAGTAAATGTTCTGCTGAGAACTACTGTACGTTGTGGAATACTGTGAATCTTGGATTGATAGAAATTATTATCTTATGGAATATTTACGTGAGCACCAAATCTGCTACATTCACCTTCTTGGGTTTTGGACAGAATCTTATCACATGACCCTCTTCCCCACAATTGAAACATTTGATATTCTTGCCATTCTCCTTCTTCTTGGGACACCAATTAGAATAATGCCCATCTTCTCCGCAGGTATAACAAGTCGTCCCTCTAAAATAACATGCCCCTTCGTGATTCTTTCCACATGTCTGACAGCGCTCAATATTTTGGTTATTGTTACCTCCTTTGTTGGCATTGTTGTTAGGGGTATACCCTCCTTTTCCAGGGTTGTTCGGAAAAGCTACCTCCCACCTTCTCTTGTTGTTGTTGCTGTTATTGTTGTTGTTGTTGCTCCCACTCGTGTTTCCCTTTTCAGTAATAACCCTCTTCTCCTTATTGAACTGCATTAGAGCCTCTTCTTCCTTCTCTGTTATAATGGCCTTTTCCAAGATCTCCACAAAAGTCTTTACCTGAAATACCGATTCCCTGCTCCTAATTTGGGGTTCCAGCCCCCCTTCAAAATATAAATAGATTACATAATAATATCAAATAAAGACTTATTACATAATCCTACTTAAGCTTAAACATAGTTCTGAAATAGTCTTAATACAACACTAGAGATTTTAAAACATAAAAGGGATAAGCTAGTCGGTAGCCTTGCCCTTGCCTTTATCGATGCCCAAAGGTCCGCCCTGCTCTGCCTTAACTGAAATGTTTTAGGGAAAGCAAGAATGAGCAACAAGTTTGCTCAGCAAGTAATATAATAATAAGGGTGAATGATATAGTTTTCGAATCCCAAAAGGGTATAACAGGATATGATAGTTCAAGGACAGCAAGAATATCAACAGTTCTCAATAACAGTCGCTAAGGACAAAAAGATACCAATATGATTCAATGCTAAATCAGTTTAGGATTTCAAGATAATTGAATACTGAGCAGTCACTAAGGACTATGAACTTCTACTAGAATTAATAGAAATATACTGATAATCCAATAAAAACAAGTACAACAGGTGATCAGCCTAAAGTACCTTACGGTATGCATATCATTCTATCGTACTAAAATGCGCACGTCGGTCTCCCGACAATATATAATTTCCCTTCAAAGAAGGTTGTTCATCTCAGTCAATATAAGACTCCGCACCAATCAATTGGTTTGGATAGCCTTCTAATCATGATATAAGTCTAGCCGAATCAAATGGCATAGACCACTCTTTATAAGTTCAATACTCAAGATTTAAAGTTCGAAGGATATAAATTGACTTTATCTTATCCACGAAATATTTAAGTTATAAAACATGAATCACAATTCCAATAGTTTACTTATACGACAATAATAGCACAAGCTTAATGAATGCTCAATAAAGAGTAAGGTTAGGAACTTGCTTACAATGTTCCTTGAATAAAGTAAACACAAGGATAGGATACTTGCACAATAAAAAAGTGTAAGTTAGGGAACTTGCCTTAAGCGTAGTTTACCAAAGTATAGCTTATCAACGCTTTTCGAATCCTATTATAATATATTTACGTATATAGGATATTCATTACTTATGAACCTTCGATCACATAAACTTGATATGTAAATCAAGTATACACATATAGTTCTCACTTAGTATTGTAACTCTATACATACGTCATTACGTACTCAACATATATATCATGAAATCAGATTATAAGTCACTATGAATCCAATTGACATAGTTCATAACTATTGTTGGACTTAACATTTGAAGTTTACTTTGTCAATTTAATATGGTTTCATTGCTTAGCATGCTCCTCGATACTTTGAACAACGTTCTAGCTATGTATTACATATTAGGACAATCATATAAGCATACATCAATCTCATATCACAAACAAAATGGTCAGACAATACTGCAAGTCGGCGCGATCGCGCTTGATTTGAACAAGGAGTGGCGCGGCCGCGCTGCTCCTAGTTCAGATCAAGACAGGGTTGCCTCTGTAGAAATCAGGCTTCACCCGACAATGCACTTAGACAACGATTTACGTAAAACCTACAAGTCATGATGTTTTACAACTAGGTCCGACCCCATTTTGTCTTTAATATAGTTTAATATCTATTTGCGTTCAATCAAGGCGTTTAAGTGTTCCTTTATTAATGTCTCTCATGTTTAGTCCTTATACATATGCTACGTGGTCGATAGGTCTCAACTATATATGCTCACATTAGATTAGTCAAGTATTTTAAGTTATGAAATCCTACTTCACTTAGACTTGTCATATTTCATGCCCAACTATTTTACAATGCATAAGACTAACTAGGCATTCATGTTAATCATGTCTATAGGCATGACACACCTAATCATGAAGTCGCATTCTAGAGTTCTTTCAACGTAGTTATCGACAAAACTAGTTTTCAAGATTTCTTTTAAAAATTTCATGTTAAGCCACCAAGTATGCAAAGCTACTTCACTTACTATTCCTCATATTTTCATATATGCATAGCTAGAACACACAAGTATGCTCACAAGTTTCATACTGAAAGTGTAAATATTTCATCAAGTTCGTTTTTAAAACTTTAAGTTTCCCTTTGTAGGTCATTAAAATTTATTCAAGCATGCAAGGTAAGTTCACATACTCTATGACATGCTTCCACGCTTTCTTGTGCATGTATATATGTAATCAAATCATGATACCGAGTTCGGAATTCAAGTATACATGGCTTATTGTACACATAGCAAGTATAGTCTTTTACTTGAAAACTTATTTCAAATCATGCTTGGATAGTCTATATTACCTTCAACAATATAACTAACATATTGTCACATGTCAAGGCATATCAGAACGTAATACATTTGCACATAAAGTCAGAACATGTATTACACAATGTTTATCAAAACTACTTTCCAATTCTTTAAGCTTTCTTTGAAATATTCAAACTAAAACAAACTAATATGGCTTACTATATACATAACAACCTTATTCCACATGTTAAGGTGATTTACATGCATATTCTAACTAACATAACATGCTCAGATTAACTCCAGTCCAACAAAATCAGTGTCCATAACTGGCAGTGTAACGACCCCAAAATTCATACAATAATATTTTCCTTCTCGATCGTTAACAATACAACTTTAATCTCTCATTACATCATTATTTGATATTAAAAATCACTAAAAATGCGGAATATTTAAAATTTTATAAACTTTCTTTCTATATTGCCCTAAATCGCAACCTTTACATTATATCTCTTTTATTCAAATCTATATCATGAATCGTTACAACAAAATGACTATACAGAGTCTTACATCACTAAGCAATATCCATTATACGTCGGATAGCTCAACTTACAACTTAACAACTAAGTTACAATCAAAACATCAATTAAAATTTGAAATTTAACATAACAAATATTCTTGAACATTGATCTCTATAAATCACTTAACACGTATCTTTACCTTGCATCCTTGACCTGCAAAAATGGTTATTTGCAAGAGTGAGCTCGACAGCTTAACAAGTTCTAACAGTTTTCATGCGTTGTGATAACCCGAATAATTATAGATGGTGAATTATGTAGTATATTAATTTAACGAGTAGAGTATTCGGTAATGATCCTTAGAAAAGAATGAACGAGTTAAAGAATATATAATATTTGATATGTGATTATGTGTGATTGAAGGTTATGTAATAAAACCTAAATTTTTTGAAGAACTGAATGTAGTAGAATATATATGTATAACCTATATTAAGGTAATGTGTTGAAGTTATTCAACGATAAAGTTTTTAAAGAGATTTGATGGAAACCTTAGTAAGGTATGGTTTCGGTGATTCCGAGGACGGAATCCTTATAAGGAGGGAATGATGTGACATCCTAGATTTTTTAGAATTTATAAATGAGAATTTAATAAATAAAATTCTTATTATCTGATGTTTTGAGTTTGAGTATGTGAATACGTGTCATATATGGTGAAATATGTGAATTTATGTGAAGATAATTTAAATGCTAATTTTAATATTTATTGGAGTAAATAAATATTTTAATTGAATTATTTATTAAGTTAAATAAATAATTATGTGATTATTATGGAGTAATGTAATTAAGTGTAGTATATTAATTAAATGAATATTTAGTATTTAATTTAATTGGTATAATGATTTTATGTTATAGTTCTAATTTAATTGAGATAATTAAATTAGATGAGTAATGTGATGAGTGTTATATGCAATTATAATTAGCAATTAATTATAATTATGTGACAATTTTATATGCTTAAGTGATGTTAGACTTTTAATTAATTAAATTAGAATGTTAAGATTTAATTAATTAAAGTGTAACATTAAAGTATGTGTTAAAAAGATTTATTAAAATAAAGAAAAGAGTTTTTAAATAATTTTTCCCAAACAAGGCCCTTACTTTTGTTTTAAAACTGTTTTACCCAAACATGGCCTTAACTACTAAAAATTCGTTTTTAAAATAACTTGTTTTGCTAAACAAGCCTTAGGGCTTTTAAAATTCAAATTGTAATTTCTTTATATTAATTGCAATTATGATATTAAATGGGGAGATTAAATATTGGGAGTTATATATTATATAATTATACATATAATATATATATCATTTTAGTTATATGTTAAAACAACGTTAGTTAGAAAAATAAAAGGGTTAGTTTGTGTTAGAAAGAAATACAGAGAAAGAGAAGAGAAAACACAGAGAAAAGACAGAGAGAAAAGAGAAGGAGGGAGAAAGAAGAAAGAGAAAGATGAAGTTTGAGAGAGTCAAACACATCACCATCTTCATCTTGTTCTTCTAAGCAAAGTAAGGTTATAATCTCAATTCTTGTTTTTAAATATGTTTTTATGATTCTTCATAAGTAATTAGTTCTCTGTGTTTGTGAGTTAACGAGAAATTTGTATAACCATGAATTGATATATAAGTTGTGTTCATATAAGTGAATTGTATGCTATGTACAATTTTCATAAATCAAAACTTGTTATAAAACAAGTTTTTATAAAGAATTTGTATTCTTAAGAAATTTTCATATTTTGGTTGAGTTTAGAATGAAAAATTTATAATTACTTATGTGATATATGCATATTTAGATTTTTGTATGATACTATCTTCAATAACGAAGATAATACATGAATTATGAATTTAATTGGTTGAGAATTGGATTTATGGTGAATTATTTTGTGAAAAATATGAATTTTTGTGAAAATAGCAAAATTTTATTTTAAAACCTTTGATTTTGATTACTTATATGATTTTTGTGATTTAAATTATGTTGTACATGTGTATGGTTGCACATGTATGCTTTACACTATTTGAGTAGTTTAAAATTGCCAATTGTTGGTATATTGGGGAAAAATAGTGAAGCAAGGAAGCAGTCTTCACTGTTTTTGTCCGCGTGCTGGCGCAGCTGCGCAGGCAGCAAGGGCAGAAGCAGCGCAGCTGCGCCGGCTGAGTTTCCCAGATCGTGCACCAGCGCAGCTGGGCCGGTTCCAAAGCTTAAGGTGGCGCAGCTGCGCCAGTACCTGAGCAGAGGCAGAAAACTTTAATTAATTGTACAGTTTTTAAAACCCAAATTGTATAGGTTAATGATAATGGTTATGTATTAAACATGAACCAAAATTTGCAATAAGATATTGTTAATAGTTATTTGATGATTTCAAAGTTTAAAAGAAAGAAGGTTGTGAAAACCTTAAATTAGTATTGATTTATTAAACTAAATGGTTAGCTTAAGTTGTAATTTATTTAGTTATAATTTTGTTAACATGATGTGTAACTGTAATTTGAAATAATTATAGTAAATGTTTAATGTAAATTATGATTGTTAAATTATAATGAATTGAGTTTATTGTTTTAATCAAAGTAAATGTTAAACTTGAAGTATAATTTGTTTAATTATAACTTAATATGTGATTATAATTTAGAATAATTATAATCAAGGTAAAAGTGTAATTTAAATTATAATTTATATAATTATAATTTAATGAGAGCATGAATAGAAATTGAGTATTTATAATATAAGTAATGGTTTAATTTAAATGTGTTTAAATTATTATTTAATGCATGATGTAGTTGATTCATTATAAATTATGATTGTTTAATTGTAGTTTGATTAAAGTGGATGTTTAAATTATAATTTGTTTAATTATAATTTAAAATGAGTATGTAATTATTAATTGATTAATTATGTGAAATATAATATGATTATGTGATGTGATTAATTATGTGTTAATTAATTATTAACTTATTAGTTAAAGAGGAATGAGTTAACCTAGATTGGTTAACTAACGATGAGGATTAGCTATATGATAATTAACTGATATTGTTAATTATACATATAATTTGACAGCGAGTGTCAAACGAGTAAATAGAAGAGAATTAGAAAGTATAAAGTAGTATTTACTTAGACGTTTGATAAGCGTTGCTAGGTGACTAATAATTGATGCGTATGGTAATACGTTATGTAGGATCATGAAGCAGATTATATTAAGCTGTTTTTTGGTAATTAGTAATCTACGAGCCATGCAAGTCTTTTGGTTCCTATTTTATATGTGAACTTGATGATATTATGAACTGTTTTAAATTAATTTGTAAAGAGCATGAGATGTTATATATGTTGTAAACATGAACGTTAAAGTCAATTTATGACTACATTGATTAATTAAAGAATGTTGATTGAGTAAGGAACACAATCTTTATATTTGCTATGTGAACTAAAGCATGTATGCCATGTTACTTTAATTATTATGAGATGTATGTTGAGTATGTTATTATGTGCTATGTGATGCATGAAAACTGTTAGAACTTGCTGAGCTGTCGAGCTGTTTTTTTCGTTATTTGCAAGCTCAACATGTTCTCGACAGCTCAGCAAGTTCTAACAGTTTTCATGAATCACATAGCACATAATAACATACTCAACATACATCTCATAATAATTAAAGTAACATGGCATACATGCTTCAGTTCACATAGCAAATATAAAGATTGAGTTCCTTACTCAGTCAACATTCTTTAATCAATCAATGTAGTCATAAATTGACTTTAACATTCATGTTTACAACATATATAACATCTCATGCTCTTTGCAAAATAATTTAAAATAGTTCATAATATCATCAAGTTCACATAGAAAATAGGAACCGAAAGACTTGCCTGGCTCGTAGATTACCAATTACCGAAAAACAGCTTAATATAATCTGCTTCATGATCCTACATAACGTATTACCATACGCTTCAATTTTTAGTCACCTAGCAACGCTTATCAAACGTCTAAGTAAATACTACTTTATACTTTCTAATTCTCTTCTATTTACTCGTTGGACACTCGCTGTCAAATCATATGTATAATTAACAATATCAGTTAATTATCACATAGCTAATCTTCATCGTTAGTTAACCAATCTAGGTTAACTCATTCCTCTTTAACTAATAAGTTAATAATTAATTACCACATAATTAATCACATCACATAATCATATTATATTTCACATGATTAATCAATTAATAATTACATACTCATTTTAAATTATAATTAAACAAATTATAATTTAAACATCCACTTTAATCAAACTACAATTAAACAATCATAATTTATAATGAATCAACTACATCATGCATTAAATCATAATTTAAACACATTTAAATTAAACCATTACTTAGATTATAAATACTCAATTTCTATTCATGCCCTCATTAAATTATAATTATATAAATTATAATTTAAATTACACTTTTACCTTGATTATAATTATTCTAAATTATAATCACATATTAAGTTATAATTAAACAAATTATACTTCAAGTTAAACATTTACTTTGATTAAAACAATAAACTCAATTCATTATAATTTAACAATCATAATTTACATTAAACATTTACTATAATTATTTCAAATTATAGTTACACATCATGTTAACTAAATTATAACTAAATAAATTACAACTTAAGCTAACCATTTAGTTTAATAAATCAATACTAATTTAAGGTTTTCACAACCTTCTTTCTTTTAAACTTTGAAATCGTCAAATACCTATTAACAATATCTTATTGCAAATTTTGGTTCATGTTTAATACATAACCATTATCATTAACCTATACAATTTGGGTTTTAAAAACTGTACAATTAATTAAAGTTTTCTACCTCTACTCAGGTACTGGCGCAGCTGCGCCACCTTAAGCTTTGGAACCGGCGCAACTGCGCTGGTGCACGATCTGGGAAACTCAGCCGGCGCAGCTGCGCCAGCACGCGGACAGAAACAGTGCAGACTGCTTCCTTGCTTCACTGTTTTTATCCAATATACCAACAATTGGCAATTCTTAACTACTCAGATAGTGTACAGCATACATGTGCAACCATACACATGTACAACATAATTTAAATCACAAAAATCATATAAGTAATCAAAATCAAAGGTTTTAAAACAAAATTTTGCTATTTTCACAAAAATTCATATTTTTCACAAAATAATTCACCATAAATCCAATCCTCAACCAATTAAATTCATAATTCATGTATTATCTTCGTTATTGAAGATAGTATCATACAAAAATCTAAATATGCATATATCACATTAGTAATTATAAAATTTTCATTCTAAACTCAACCAAAATATGAAAATTTCTTAAGAATACAAATTCTTTATAAAAACTTGTTTTATAACAAATTTTGATTTATGAAAATCGTACATAGCATACAATTCACTTATATGAACACAACTTATATATTCAATTCATGGTTATACAAATTTCTCGTTAACTCACAAACATAGAGAACTAATTACTTATGAAGAATCATAAAAACATATTCAAAAACAAGAATTGAGATTATAGCCTTGCTTTACTTAGAAGAACAAGATAAAGATGGTGATGTATTTGAGTATCTCAAACTTCATCTTTCTCTTTCTTCTTTCTCCCTCCTTCTCTTTTCTCTCTATCTTTTCTCTGTGTTTTCTCTTCTCTTTTTCTTTGTATTTCTTTCTAACACAGACTAACCCTTTTATTTTTCTAACTAAAGTAGTTTTAACATATAACTAAAATGATATATATTTTATATGTATAATTATATAATATATAACTCCCAATATTTAATCTCCCAATTTAATATCATAATTGCAATTTATATAAAGAAGTTACAATTTGAATTTTAAAAGCCCTAAGGCTTGTTTGGCAAAACAAGTTATTTTAAAAACAGATTTTTAGTAGTTAAGGCCATGTTTGGGTAAAACAGTTTTAAAACAAAAGTAGGGGCCTTGTTTGGAAAAAATCATTTAAAAACTATTTTCTTTATTTTAATAAATTCTTTTAACATATACTTTAATGTTACACTTTAATTAATTAAATCTTAACATTCTAATTTAATTAATTAAAAGTCTAACATCACTTAAGCATATAAAATTATCACATAATTATAATTAATTGCTAATTATAATTGCTTGTAACACTCATCACATTACTCATCTAATTTAATTATCTCAATTAAATTAAAACTATAACATAAAATCATTATACCAATTAAATTAAATACTAAATATTTATTTAATTAATAAACTACACTTAATTACATTACTCCATAATAATCACATAATTATTTATTTAACTCAATAAATAATTCAATTAAAATATTTATTTACTCCAATAAATATTAAAATTAACATTTAAATTATCTTCACATAAATTCACATATTTCACCATATATGACACGTATTCACATACTCAAACTCAAAACGTCAGATAATAAGAATTTTATTTATTAAATTCTCATTTATAAATTCTAAAAAATCTGGGATGTCACATGGCAGCCGGCGAGGCCGCGCGGTCATGTGCTATAGAAGTGGCGCGGCCGCGCCACTTCGAGCAGAAGCAAAAAAAATGTCTCTTCTTCTGCAGAGGCTCAACACAACTTTGCTAATTCCTGCAACTAGACCAACTACATTGCTCTCAAACATGCTTACAAGCTTAGATAACTCATGAATAATAGTTACCAACCTAATTAGCAAGAATTCATGTATATTCACACATTAATCAAAATAATATCATGTTATACCTTTGCTTTGAATTAGACAGAACTTCTCTTCAAATATCAAATTACTCCCTCACACTCTATATAGCAACTAAGCAAATTAATCTAGCAAAATGAAATGAGAAGGGGAGAGCTCTATTTATAGAGAATTGCTTATCCATACCAAAGCTTTTCACAAGGAATTAAACCAAGAGATGAAGGAAGAAGATGACGGACTACCAATGTTTGGTGGAATAGTTGCCACCCACCACATCAACCCACTCCCCTTTGCCATCATTTGATTGAAGCTAGTTGATGAACTTGGGAGAAGAAGAAGGAATAGGCTTGTAGCCTTTCACTTGTAGGAGAGAATGAGGGACTCTTAATTTGGGACAAGGCAACATATCTTCAGCATTTGCAAATCCCATATACTAAGGTTACATATATAAGCCCACTTAGGTTATATAATATATACTTAGGTTATAATTTAATGTCACAATAACATTACATGGTAGCAAATTGGGGTACATGTATACACATTGATATATAATCCATGTATATTTTAATAATGTCAATTTATTATTTAATTGAATAGTGACATACTACATTATCCCAACCCTCATTATTATTATTTCAATTATGTTACTCATGGAATATCAATTATTCACATAGTCCAATTAAATATTTCATAAAGTATACATTAATGCTTTATACATATCACATGGTCACATAAGCATCATTTATGCAACTCATATAATTTATTAATCTTACTATATAGTTTTATATATTCCATAGTCACTTGTGGTGTCACACTACACTTTATATAATATAGTTTGTTTCAATATTGCACAATGTACACATAACATGTATTCACATGGGTTTATTTATGTAATTCATGTGACTTAATACCTCTCATCATATAGTTCCTATATTACATAGTCACATCACAATGTCACACTGCACTTTATATTATATAGATGTAGTTACTATACAATATGTGATTACATAACTGTATACTAAGCAATTAATTTGAACCAACATTAATCCCATAGTATTAATTAACTATTTACTCATTAATATGCTATTACTCATAATAACCATTAATTAATAATATACTATTTATTAATCAACCACTTGTTAATTCTTCTTTAATTAATTTAAATCACCATAATTCTCACCATTGTGCCACACAAGGCATTCTTCGAGCTTATCATAAACTCCACATTTTTTTCTCAATTATTATAAATTCAATTTGAAGTAATTGAGTTAACTCATCTCATAACACATAAATATTTATATTCAAATAAATATTCGACTTTCATTAATATATTTATTTAATAATATTAGGAAATTCTCGGGTATTATATTCTCGCCCCCTATAAAAATTTTGTCCTCGGAATTGCTAAAAGGTTACACAAATAAATGGGGATAATCCCTCATCATTCTATCTTCTAATTCCCACGTAGCCTCCTCGACATCGTGGTTACGCCAAAGTACTTTTATAGATGAAATAACCTTATTCCTTAATGTCTGTTCTTTCCTATCTAGTATTTGGACAGGAATTTCTTCATACGCTAAGTTCTTCTCCACTTGAATAGGTTCATAAGAAATCACGTGCTTGTAGTCGGCCTTGTACGAATGCAACACGAATATGTGAAACACGTTGTGGATGTGTTCCAACTCAGGGGGTAATGCAACTTTGTATGCCACTTCGCCCACTCGCTTTAGTATCTTGAACGGTCCTAAGAATCTTGGACTCAATTTTCCTTTCTTGCCGAATCGGATTTTTCCCTTTCATGGAGATACCTTCAAGAATACGAAACTGCCGACTTTAAAGTCTCGGTCCTGCCGATGCAAATTTGCGTACTTTTTTTGGCGATCTTGAGTTTCTACCAGTCTGGCTCTTATCACTGTCACCACGTCTGCGGTTTGTTGTACTAACTCTGGTCCGAGCATTCGTCGCTCTCCGACTTCGTCCCAACATAAGGGCGTTATGCACTTTCTTCCATAAAGAGCTTCGTACTGTGGCATGCCGATACTTGCATGGTAACTATTGTTTTATGCAAATTCTACTAAAGGTAGGTGGTAGTCCCAATTTCCCTTGAAATCCATTACGCAAGTCCGAAGCATGTCTTTTAGCGTTTGTATTATTCGCTCACTCTGTCTATCTATTTGAGGATGATAAGCGGTACTCAACCTCAACTATGTTCCCATTCTTTCTTTTAAGCTTTTCCGAAAGTTTGACATGAAGCGCGGATCTCGATCAGAGACAATTGACACCGACACTCCATGTCGTGAAATAATCTCCTTTACATACAGACTCGCTAACTGATTCAAACTATAGCGGATCTTTATCGGTAGGAAATGTGCAATCTTCGTTAGTCAACATCATAACCTTTCTGCGTGACTATAAGTCCCACCACGAAGTCCATCGTAATGTGTTCCCATTTCCACTCCGATATTTCCAACGGTTGTAGTAAACCACTCGGCCACTGGTGCTCTGCTTTAACGCGTTGGCAAGTCAAACATCTACTAACGCACTCTGCGAGTTCCCGTTTCAGATTGGGCCACCAAAAATGTTTCCTCAAATCTCGGTACATCTTTGTGCCTCCCGGATGAACGGAATACGTCGTATTGTATGCCTCGTGCAAAATCTCTTCTCTCAATTTGGTTACCGCTGGCACCCACACTCTCCCTTCAAATCTCAAGATACCGTCTTTATCTATTCTGAATCTTTCCTCTCTATTTTTTGGGATCCTCTTTTCTAATTTTCTCGTACTCTTCATCTTTCTCTTGTGATTCCTTCACTCTATCCAACAATGTCGGACGAGCTTCCATTATGAACAACTTTTCTTCAGACCTCTTCAGTCCCTTCACCTCTATTTCCAATTTCTCCATCTCTCTTATCAACTCCTCTTGAGTCGTCAAGTGAAATAGTTTCTCCCTTCCTTTTCTGCTCAGAGCGTCGGCAACCACATTTGCCTTACCCGGGTGATAAAGAATATCACAGTCATAATCTTTGATCAATTCTAACCACCTTCTCTGACGCATATTCAACTCCTTCTGTGTGAAGATATATTTCAGACTTTTGTGGTCCGTGTATATCTCACATTTCTCTCCGTATAAATAATGCCTCCAAATCTTCAACGCAAAAACTACTGCTGTTAACTCTACGTCGTGAGTAGGGTATCGTTTTTCATAGTCCTTTAATTATCGTGATGCATACGCAATGACCTTGTCGTGTTGCATGAGCACACAGCAAAGTCCCTTGTGCGATGCATCAATATACACCACAAAATTTCCCGCATCATCTGGTAATGACAACACAGGTGCCTCGTTTAATCTCTTTTTTAATTTCTGAAAACTCTCTTCGCATTTGTTCGTCCATACAAATTTCACCGTCTTCCTTATCAGATTTGTCAACGGAGTTGCTATCTTAGAAAAATCCTGGATGAATCTTCGATAGTACCCAGCTAACCCTAAGAAACTTCCCACCTCCGTTGGTGTTCTCAGTTGCTCCAAATTGCTCACTGCTTTGACCTTTGCAGGGTCTACTGAGATTCCATTCTTATCCACCACGTGTCCTAAGAATTAAACCTTTTCCATCCAAAATTTACATTTAGAAAATTTTGCATACATCTTCTCCTTCCTTAGTACCTCCAAAACAATCTTTAGACGTTCGACGTGTTCTTTCTCTGTCTTCGAGTAGATCAAGATGTCGTTGATGAAAACTACTACGAATTTATCCAAGTATGAATTGAAAACTCGATTCATCAAGTCCATGAATACTACCGGAGCATTAGTCAATTCGAATGACATTACCAAAAACTCGTAATGTCCATAACGGGTTCGAAATGCAGTCTTTGGTATTTCTTCTTACCGTACTTTCAGTTGGTGATAACCTGTCCATAGGTCTATCTTCGACAAACACTTTGCTCCTTTCAGTTGATCAAATAGGTCATCTATCCTTTGTAACGGATATCTATTCTTCATCGTTACTCTGTTCAATTCTCAATAATCGATACAGAGCCTCATTGATTATTCCTTTTTCTTAACGAACAACACGGGTGCTCCCCAAGGAGACACACTTGGTCGTATCCCTTATTCAATAACTCTTGTAATTGTATCATTAGTTCTTTCATTTCTACTGGTGCCATACGATATGGAGCTTTTGAAATCGGTGCAGTTCCCGGTGCTAAGTCTATTACGAATTCAATTTCTCTGTTTGGCGAAAGACCAGGCAGATTGTCCGAAAATACATCTTGAAATTCATTCACTACGGATATATCTTTAATTTCTACTCTTTTTTTCCGAGTACTTACAATTTAAGCTAAGTAACCTACACATCCTTTCCTTAACAATTTATTGGCCTGCATCATCGTAAGGCAACACGATTGCTTAAGCGATGAGCTACCATAAAACACTACCTTAGACTTACTCTGAGTCTGAAGGTTCACACATTTATTCTGACAGTTAATTATTGCTGCATGGTTATACAACCAATCCATTCCCAGTATTACGTTAAATTCTCCAAATTTAATAGGAATCAAGTCTACGCTCAGTTCATGTTCTCTAATGTTTGCGCGATAATTTTGATAAACGTATTCTATAGGGATTACTTCCTTATTCACAACTTCTATGTTCAAGGGATCTTCTAGTAGTTCTCGGGGTGTATTAAGTCTACTAGAAAAATTCTTCAGATACAAAAGAACAGGTGGCATCCGAATCAAATAATACATATGCATTTTTATCATTGATTGGGATTATACCTGACACCACATCCTTCGCAGCCACTGCATGCTGGACGGTCATGTTAAAGGTTCTGGCGGTTGGGCGGTTGGATTGTGTCAGCCCGCTGATCATCAGTTTGTTTCCCCCTTGTTGGCTGCTACCTCTGCCACTTCCCTTCTTTGGGCAGTCCTTAATCCGGTGCTCCGTCAAGCCACATGCAAAACATCCTTGTATCTTTTTCAGTTTCGGGCAGTTGGGCGAAATGTGCCCCTCCTGACCGCAGTTGTAACAAGTGTCGCGTCCCTTCCAGCACTCGCCCTGGTGATTCTTCCCACATTTTGGGCATCCCTCAGTCCTCTTCTTGAAACCTCCACAAACGTTTCCCGACTGATTGTTGTTGTTTTTGTTGTTATTGTTGTTGTTGTTGTTTTCCCACTTCCTTTTACCCAGATTGCTTCCTCCACTGCTGCTTCCTCCTCCGTGGTTCTCTCCTCCAGTAATCTGTCCTTTCTTCTCCTTGTTGTACAGACTCAAGGCCTCACTGCCGCCTTCCGCAATGATCACCTTCTCCAACAATGTTGCAAAGGAATCAATTTGAAGAACTGATACCTTGTTAAACAGCCACGACTTCAGCCCTTGCTCGAAACGTCTCGCCTTCCTTTCTTCATCTCCAACTTGGTGTTTTGTAAATAGCGCTAGTTCATTGAACTTAGCTGCGTACTGCGCCACCATCATATCACCTTGCTTCAGTTCTAAGAACTTAACCTCCATCCTATTCTTCATGCTTTTTGGGAAGTAGTTCTCGAAAAACAGCGTCTTGAATCTTTCCCATGCGATTATCCCTTCCCCCGCTTTTTGTTGATTAGCCTCCCACCAGTAGTTGGCTTCGCCCCTCATCATGTACGTAGAAAATACAGTCTTCTGGTCTTCTCCCACTCGAGCGATGGTGAAAGCTTTCTCGATTTCCTTGATCCAGGTCTGTGCGATAATTGGGTCGGTAGTACCCTCGAACTCTGGGGGTCCTACATCCTAAAGTCCTTAAAACATGTCACTTGATCAGCTTGAGGGTTGGGGCGAACGGGTTCATTGTTCCTTCCCCTAAGAGCCTCTCCTAACAGTTCTACTAACTTCTGGATCGAGTCTACTTGTTCCCTCTCATTATTAACTGACTCCTCAGGTGCATTCAATCTACGTCTAGGCTTCATTTTCTGCATCACAAATTTTTATTTTATTATTACTCAATCATATCACTTAAAGTATTTCTTTAATACCAAAAGAATAAAATTTATAACACGTTTCTAAAATAAACTTCATTTATATTCATATGCCAAATCGTTTCATTATATGATCATCCCTAGCATATTTCTATAAATGTTATCACATATCCCCTAATATCACAAAAGATGGGGAATACTAACATACTACCATACTACCCCTCTTACAAAGGCTTACTCAGGGGTTTACATCACTATCCCACGCTTTACACAAAAAGTTAGGATTACAACATATTATATACATCACATAAGGTAAATACTACAAATATTATGACTAGACTGACTAAGGAAATCTCATCCCATCATCCCACACTCCATAGCGCTCTTGTACTCGATTTGCGCTATGTACGCCATCAGCTCTTGGCTCAAAGTATGTAGGGTCTGTCCTTGCTCCGCTGGGTAGTGGTATACACCATCGATCTCCCTTTCAAAAGCTGAACAGAACACATACCCCATCTTGTTCATCTTCCTTATTTTGCATCTGACTTCATCCTCAAAGTCGTCAGCTCTTTCGTTAGCCGCTTCCCACTTCTCCTCGAAGTGGATCCTATCCATAACCTATAACTTTAGCTGAGTACGGAGTGCTTCCTTCTCTGTCTTCTCACTCAACTCCCTCTGTTCGACTTCTTCTAACTTTCCTACCAAGTCTACATTTCTGGATACCGACCTGTGGAATAAGGTTCCCATCTGGATCCCTGCCTCCTTGCGGTATGCAATCTCCACCACTAACTCCTGCATGGCCAGCTTCCTCTGATGGTTCTTGTCCCTCAGCTTCTGGAACTTGGACTCTCTCTCTTGGGCCTCAGCCTCCAGCTCTTGGACTCTGCAGTCCAACTCTAGAATACGCTCCTCGTACTCCCCCAGCATATGCTCCTCCAGGTTAGGATCGTAAGAGTCCTCCCTAGGCTCCTCCTTTGTAGGCTCGTCCTCAACAGGATCATCCTCCATAGGCTCCTCCTCTGGATCAAACTCCACCTCAATCTCATCCTCGTCGTCAGACTCGGATGGTGCAACTTCCTGCACTGGCACAGCCTCTAGAGGCGCCTCGTATACTACGTGTATATCTCTAGGCTCCTCCTCTGCCACTCTACTAGGTACTCCTATGTCTGCCATCCTACAATGACAAACACAAGACAAACAAACAACAACTCCATTAGAATGTTAAATAAAACATAAGTTCATTATATAAAATAAAGTTATATTTCATAACATACTAAGTCTCTCAAGAAAAACTCTACATGAGTTTTATCTCCTTCTAACCTCTATGTTCTCCTAAATAATAATCTAAGGACACTTGTTCCTAAGGTTTATAACTACAGCTCTGATACTAACCTGTGACGCCCCCAAATTCAAACCGCCACTGGTCTCTCGAATTCTATTCGTCACTTTTTCACGATAATACAATAATAACTAAAATCATACAATCACAACGAAAAATCTAGAATAATATACAATGATTTATTATAATTATTCCCCAAGTCTCGCAACCTACAGTACTTAATAGATTACATAATAATATCAAATAAAGACTTATTACATAACCGTACTTAAGCTTAAACATAGTTCTGAAATAGTATTAATACAACACCAGAGATTTTAAAACATAAAAGGGATAAGCTAGTCGGTAGCCTTGCCTTTGCCCTTATCGACGCCCGAAGGTCCGCCCTGCTCTGCCTTAACTAAAATGTTTTAGGGAAAGCAAGAATGAGCAACAAGTTTGCTCAGCAAGTAATATAACAATAAGGGTGAATGATATAGGGTGAATGATATAGTTTTCGAATCCCAAAAGGGTATAATAGGATATAATAGTTCAAGGATAGCAAGAATATCAACAATTCTCAATAACAGTCGCTAAGGACAGAAAGATACCAATATGATTCAATGCTAAATTAGTTTAAGATTTCAAGATAATTGAATACTGAGCAGTCACTAAGGACTATGAACTTCTACTAGAATTAACAGAAATATACTGGTAATCCAATAAAAACAAGTACAACAGGTGATCAGCCTAAAGTACCCTACGGTATACATATCGTTCAATCGTACTAAAATGCGCACGTCGGTCTCCCGACAATATATAATTTCCCTTCAAAGAAGGTTGTTCATCTCAGTCAATATAAGACTCCACACCAATCAATTGGTTTGGATAGCTTTCTAATCATGATATAAGTCTAGCCGAATCAAATGGCATAGACCACTCTTTATAAGTTCAATACTCAAGATTTAAAGTTCGAAGGATATAAATTGACTTTATCTTGTCCACGAAATATTTAAGTTATAAAACATGAATCACAATTCCAATAGTTTACTTGTACGACAATAATAGCACAAGCTTAATGAATGCTCAATAAAGAGTAAGGTTAGGAACTTGCTTACAATGTTCCTTGAATAAAGTAAACATAAGGATAGGATACTTGCACAATAAAAGAGTGTAAGTTAGGGAACTTGCCTTAAGCGTAGTTTACCAATGTATAGCTTATCAATGCTTTTCGAATCCTATTATAATATATTTACGTATATAGGATATTCATTAGTTATGAACCTTCGATCACATAAACTTGATATGTAAATTAAGTATACAAATATGGTTCTCACTTAGTATTGTAACTCTATACATACGTCATTACGTACTTAACATATGTATCATAAAATTAGATTATGAGTCACTATGAATCCAATTGACATAGTTCGTAACTATTGTTGGACTTAACATTTGAAGTTTACTTTGTCAATTTAATATGGTTTCATTGCTTAGCATGCTCGTCGATACTTTGAACAACGTTCTAGCTATGTATTACATATTAGGACAATCATATAAGCATACATCAATCTCATATCACAAACATAACGGTCAGACAATACTGCAAGTCGGCGCGGCCGCGCTTGATTTTAACTAAGGAGTGGCGTGACCGCGCTGCTCCTAGTTCAGATCAAGACAGGGTTGCCTCTACAGAAATCAGGCTTAACCCGACAATGCACTTAGACAACGATTTACGTAAAACCCACAAGTCATGATGTTTTACAACTAGGTCCGACCCCATTTTATCTTTAATATAGTTTGATATCCATTTGCGTTCAATCAAGGCGTTTAAGTGTTCCTTAGTCAAGGTCTCTCATGTTTAGTCCTTATACATATGCTACATGGTCGATAGGTCTCAACTATACATGTTCACATTATATTAGTCAAGTATTTTAAGTTATGAAATCCTACTTCACTTAGACTTGTCATATTTCATGCCTAACTATTTTACAATGCATAAGACTTACTAGGCATTCATGTTAATCATGTCTATAGGCATGACACACCTAATCATGAAGTCGCATTCTAGAGTTCTTGCAACGTAGTTATCGACAAAACTAGTTTGCAAGATTTCTTTTGAAAATCTCATGTTAAGCCACCAAGTATGCAAAGCTACTTCACTTACTATTCCTCATATTTTCATATATGCATAGCTAGAACACACAAGTATGCTCACAAGTTTCATACTGAAAGTGTAAATAGTTCATCAAGTTCGTTTTTAAAACTTTAAGTTTCCCCTTGTAGGTCATTAAAATTTATTCAAGCATGCAAGGTAAGTTCACATACTCTATGACATACTTCCACGCTTTCTTGTGCATGTATATATGTAATCAAATCGTGATACCGAGTTCGGAATTCAAGTATACATGGCTTATTGTACACATAGCAAGTATAGTCTTTTACTTGAAAACTTATTTCAAATCATGCTTGGATAGTCTATATTACCTTCAACAATATAACTAGCATATTGTCACATGTCAAGGCATATCAGAACGTAATACATTTGCACATAAAATCAGAACATGTATTACACAATGTTTATCAAAACTACTTTCCAATTCTTTAAGCTTTCTTTGAAATATTCAAACTAAAACAAACTAACATGGCTTACTATATACATAGCAACCTTATTCCACATGTTAAGGTGATTTACAAGCATATTCTAACTGGCATAACATGCTCAGATTAACTCCAGTCCAACAAAATCAGTATCCATGACTGGCAGCTGGCGCGGCCACACGGTCATGTGCTATAGAAGTGGCGCGGCCTCACCACTTCTAGCAGAAGCAAAAAAAATGGTTCATCTTCTGCAGAGCCTCAACACAACTTTGCTAATTACTGCAACTAGACCAACTACATTGCTCTCAAACATGCTTAGATAACTCATGAATAACAATTACCAACCTAATTAGCAAGAATTCATGTATATTCACACATTAATCAAAATAATATCATGTTATACCTTTGCTTTGAATTGGACAGAACTTCTCTTCAAATATCAAATTACTCCCTCACACTCTATATAGCAACTAAGCAAATTAATCTAGCAAAATGAAATGAGAAGTGGAGAGCTCTATTTATAGAGAATTGCTTATCCATAGCAAAGCTTTTCACAAGGAATTAAGCCAAGAGATGAAGGAAGAAGATGACGGACAACCAATGTTTGGTGGAATAGTTGCCACCCACCACATCAACCCACTCCCCTTTGCCATCATTTGATTGAAGCTAGTTGATGAACTTGGGAGAAGAAGAAGGAATAGGCTTGTAGCCTTTCACTTGTAGGAGAGAATGAGGGACTCTTAATTTGGGACAAGGCAACATATCTTCAGCATTTGCAAATCCCATATACTAAGGTTACATATATAAGCCCACTTAGGTTATATAATATATACTTAGGTTATAATTTAATGTCACAATAACATTACATGGTAGCAAATTGGGGTACATGTATACACATTGATATATAATCCATATACATTTTAATAATGTCAATTTATGATGTAACTGAATAGTGACATACTACATTATCCCAACCCTCATTATTATTATTTCAATTATGTTACTCATGGAATATCAATTATTCACATAGTCCAATTAAATATTTCATAAAGTATACATTAATGCTCTATACATATCACATGGTCATATAGGCATCATTTATGTAACTCATATAATTTATTAATCTTACTATATAATTTTATATATTCCATAGTCACTTGTGGTGTCACACTACACTTTATATAATATAGTTTGTTTCAATATTGCACAATACACTTATAACATGTATTCACATGGGTTTATTTATGTAATTCATGTGACTTAATCCCTTTCATCATATAGTTCCTATATTACATAGTCACATCACAACGTCACACTATACTTTATATTATATAGATGTAGTTACTATACAATATGTGATTACATAACTATATACTAAGCAATTAATTTGAACCAACATTAATCCCATAGTATTAATTAACTATTTACTCATTAATATGCTATTACTCATAATAACCATTAATTAATAATATACTATTTATTAATCATCCACTTGTTAATTCTTCTTTAATTAATTTAAATCACCATAATTCTCACCACTGTGCCACACAAGGCATTCTTCGAGCTTATCATAAACTCCACATTTTCTTCTTAATTATTATAAATTCAATTTGAAGTAATTGAGTTAACTCATCTCATAACACATAAATATTTATATTCAAATAAATATTCGACGTTCATTAATATATTTATTTAATAATATTCAGAAATTCTCGGGTTTTACATCTTGTCTAAGAGTTCTTGTAATTGAACATGCAACTCCTTCAACTCTACTGGTGCCATCCTGTAAGGTGCCTTTGAAACTGGTGTTGTACCCGGTGCAAGATCAATCACAAATTTAATCTCTCTGTCAGGTGGAAGACTAGGTAGATCACTTGGAAACACGTCCGGAAACTCATTTACTATAGGTATTTGATCTAACTTTCCCCCTTCTTTCCTTGTATCCACCACATAGGCTAAATACATTGTACCACCCTTTCGAAGCAATCTCTTAGCTTGCATAACAGTTAAACATCTGACTTGCTTTGGTGAACAACTTCCCTTAAATACTACCTTTGTTTTCAAAGATGTCCTTAAACTTACTTGTTTTTATTTGCAATCAATTACTGTCTTATGCCTACCCAACCAATCCATCCCCAATATTACATCAAACTCCCCCAGTTATATATGTATAAGGTTCACCGATAACGTATGTCCCTGAATTTCTACACTATAGTTATGTACTGTATGAACATGGATTATTTCTTTGTTAGCAATTTCTACGTTGAAAGGTACATCTAGATCTTCACATGGCATTTTTAATCTCTTAACAAAATCAACAGATGCAAATGAACAAGAAGCACCAGAATCGAATAACACATAAGCATTTACAGCATCAATTGGTATGATACATGTCACCACATCTTGTGTCGCCACCGCATCCCTCACTGTCATGTTGAAAGTTCTTACATTCGGACGATTCTGAGCAACCCCTGCAGTCATTGCTCCTGGCTTATAGTTGAAATTCTGACCTCCTCCCACATTCACCTTCTTGGGTTTTGGACAGAATCTTGACACATGACCCTCTTCCCCATAATTGCAACATTTGATATTCTTGCCCTTCTCCTTCTTTTTGGGACACCAGTTGGAATAATGCCCATCTTCTCCGCATGTATAACAAGTCATCCCTCTAAAATAACATGCGCCTTTGTGATTCTTTCCACATGTCTGACAGCGCTCAATATTTTGGTTGTTCTTACCTCCTTTGTTGGCATTGTTGTTAGGGTTATACCCTCCTTTTCTAGGGTTATTTGGAAAAGCTACCTCCCACCTTCTCTTGTTGTTGTTGCTGTTATTGTTGTTGTTGTTGTTGCTCCCACTCGTGTTTCCCTTACCGGTAATAACCCTCTTCTCCTTATCAACTGCAATAGAGCCTCTCCTTCTTTCTATGTTATAATGGCCTTTTCCAAGATCTCTGCAAAAGTCTTTACCTGAAATGTCGATACCCTACTCTTAATTTGGGGTTCAGTCCCCCCTTCAAACCATTTTGTCTTTCTTGCCTTGGTATCTACCTGATGTGATGCGAATCTAGCCAACTCGTTGAATTTGGCTGCGTATTGTGACACCGTCATCTCCCCTTATTTTAATTCCAAGAATTGAACCACCATATGATCCTGCATCGAAGTTGGAAAGTAATTGGCAAAGAAAAACTCTTTGAACTTGTCCCAATTAGTGGCACCTTCTCCAGCTCTCCCTTTATTTGCTTCCCACCAGTGGTTAGCTTCATCCTTCAAAAACAAAGCGAAAAAATCTACCTTTTGGTCATCATTCACCTTTGTTACTTTAAACATCTTTTCCATCTCGGTAACGCAAGTCTGAGCTTTTATGGGTTCATCAGTTCCTCTGAATTCTGGTGGTCCCACTAGTTTAAAATCCTTAAACTGGGTTGTGGTTGGGTTATTGGGTGCAGCTGGTATCGCGTTAGCTTGCCTTCCTTGTAAAGCTCCTACCAGAATATTTACCAGGGTTTGGGTTGGATTTTCCTCTGCCTGTTCTTGCTCAAGTTCTCCACGAGTACTTCTTCTATGTGCCATTTATCTAAATATAACAAATAACTATGTATGAATACCAGTTCAATAATTAAACATCTCAGTTTGATAAACAGAAATTTGTATTTCACATTGAAAGTCTATATATACATATTTAGTGACTCATTTTAGATCACTAGTTATACAAACAACAGAAAATAAACTACATAGCCTATCCGATTAGCAATTTATCCCTATCGCTAGCTATATTATGAAATTTCCTTAGTCTAAAGTTCTTTCTTCTTTGTTGCTACCTTCTTCTTTAGCTTTGCCACCATATTCTCCAACTTCAACAACCTTTTCTCCATATACTCAAGTGACACTTGGTCCTGAAGGTCCTTGAACATCGATAAAACCTAAATCGCTATATGTCTATGCAATTTACAAGCTAAACTGATTTAAGTGCAAGCTCCCTATTGACTACACATGACAATACGGTATATTTTTATCCGGATTACAAATCACAAAACTCATCGACTGCAAGTTTCACGAACATATGCTAGCATGGCAAAATCTAAGTTTATACTTCATTTTTCAAGTCCATATAAACTATTATAGTAGATGTTGATCAGGCATCTAAATATACAAAACAACCATGCTTCATACATACATTTCAAAGAGGCATAAAACCCTAGACTAAGCAATAAAATCCATTTAAATCCTATAATGGTGTGTGGTTCAGAGATGAACTAACTACCATTTGGTAATTGTGACGCCCCCAAATTCTCTACATTTCCTGTAGCAGATTTGGTGCTCACGTAAATATTCCATAAGATAATAATTCCTATCAATCCAAGATTCACAGTATTCCAGAACGAACAATCAACGAGATACGAGGGCTGACATTCGTTATCAGACCCTGTTTTGTAACTTTGACAGTTTTGCTTAAAACTCCATTCTGATGCTTTTAAATGTTATGGATTCGTGTTTTAGAAACCCAGATCACTAAACAATATCCTAATTAACATATTTAAACAATAAAAATAACAACATAAATTTCAGATTTAAGATCTAGAGCTAGGGTTAGGTTTTTACCCTTTTGAGCAATTTTTTCTTTTCTCCTTTCTGTTTCTGATCTTGGCTTGTTAAGTGTTGATTCTGTACCAATATATGATGTATATTTAGTGTAAAACTCGTGGGTTTAAAGAACCAACACTTATCTTGATGTCCAAAGTTCAAGTGGGGGTTAAACTTAAGTTTTCTTTCTTATTTTGACAACTAAGCCTAGATCATTAATGTGCTAGGTTGTGTTGTCATGCCAAGAGTGTTTAGTGCCACGTGATAAATCTTTTGCTTGCAAGCAAAAGATTTGTTCCTATCTTGTTTTAATAAGAGAACAAAATAAGGGCATTTTGGTCATTTTATATATACTAAGGGTATTTTGATAATTTTCCACTTAAATCCAAGGGTAATTTAGTCATTTCATAATATCCTTAGAAAATTTAAAAATAATAATGAACAATTAGATTTTGTTGGTTTAGAATTAGGGTTTATAATATAAATTAGGGTTTATAATTAGGGTTAGGGTTTCCTAATCCCTAATTAGGGTTTCTTTACAATCTTTTTCGATTAAATCTATAATACATCATATTAAACTAAAATATGTATATATATTCATAATCATATATAACATTATCAATGTATTATGCTATAATTTCCATTTATTATAACAATTAGGGTTAGGATTTCTTATTTAAATACAATTATAAATTAGGGTTTATCTGTAAAACTTTCCATATATCTGTATATAGTTATATCTTATGTGTTGATATATAATTATATATACTAATAATAAAGTTAAATACACATCACACAAGATATTAAACATATTTATAGTTACTGTTTATATTAATATTCCTATTCAAAGTTTTGAATATTACAATCACCCCCTCTTATAAGAATTTTATCCTGAAATTAAAATTACAGCCTATGATAACAAATGCGAAAAGTCTTCTCGCATCTTATCTTCTAGTTCCCATGTAGCTTCTTCAATATCATGATTCTTCCAGATTACTTTAACTGATGATATAACCTTATTTCTCAACACCTGTTCTTTCCGATCCACTATCTGTACCGAAACTTCTACATACGATAAATCTTTCTCTATCTAAACAGGTTCATAGTTTATCACATACTTATAATCGGGTTTGTACAGACGTAACACAGACACATGAAACACATTATGGATGTATACTAACTCTGGGGGTAGGGCTACCTCGTAGGCTACTTCACCTATTCTCCTTAATACTTGAAATGGGCCAATGAATCTCGGGCTCAGCTTTCCCTTTTTACCAAAACGAATCTTGCCTTTCCAAGGAGACACTTTCAGAAATACATGAATATTAATAGTATTTAATATTTAATTTATACTGTGTTGGGATACCCTCACTTAGATGAATAGGTTTATAATCTCACGGATATTTCTTTAATATCAATAGTTCCTATCTATCTGACATTCATAGTACAAATGATATGATTGTTCTTGGAACTGAAGAGCTACCTCAGTGCTTAAAGAACTCCCAAGATCATTCAATACCCTCATTCAGATGTATAGTTCATATAGATACTGTACTTGACACTATTTATTATTAAAAAGGTAAAGCCATTCAATTAATAACTTAACAACATAATAATATCTGGTTACATATGGTTCAACTATTACATCATAGAAATACCAAATTACATTCTTGTTCTTATTACAATAAACATTCGTTCTTATAGATTTACTTCTATCCACATGTATGATTTCTTGAGCCTTCTGGGGTATTAAACGCAGCTGCAAATAAAAAGAATATTTGCAAGGATGAGCTTTAAAATGCTCAGCAAGTTTTAAACATTTACAGTTTATACTCACACAATATCTGAGTTGAAGGAACATTTAGTTCAGAGTATTTTCCACATATATATACTGAGGTTTGATCTGACAAACCCCACATATTACGAGTTTCTGTCCGTCATATAGACTTAGCAACCCGGGTTAATTTGGCCAACCACACTATCTAGAAGTATGCATATCATCCTATACAACCACCCGGTCAGTGTAAAACTGTCGATCATTAATAACAACCTGATCAATGTAAAATTGTCGGTCATTAATAGTATTAGTATATATATTCGTATCAAATAATATTGGTTTCACCACAGTCTATGCTTGGATATCAAATCAAAATAATTTACGCAAGTAACAGTTCATATGTCTTGGTTATGCTTAAACAATAAGTCATAACCTTTTTCAAATCACAGATTTCACGAATAATAGTTATAACAATTTCGTATATCAATTTACAGGACTTACATTTAATATTAAAATTAAATGAAGTTAGAAAAACTTGCCTTTATTACGATCAGCTACTTAGGTTATTTGAAAGTATATTCGCAACCTATATATATTATAACAGTCATTACAAATGATAACAACTAATTTCTAATTAAGCTATTAGTGTCTGGGTTGATTTTGGAGTTCGTTCGGTATTTTATAGCTTCATTGAATAGCTATCGAATAAGTTTTTTGATAAATTTTATTTAAAAGTTTTCATATCTTATTTAAATATTTTAGTTATTATTTATAATAATTTACAAATGCAAAAAATAATTTTTAAATGATTTAATATCATTTAAAATGATTTTCAAGTTATTAATATTATTTTTAAATAATTAATTACCATTTAAATGATTTTTAAATCATTAATATTATTTTTAAATAATATATTTTTATTAATAATGATTTTTACATCATTAATATCATTTTTAAATAATTTATTATTGTTTAAAATAATTTTTAAATCATTTATATTATTTTTAAGTAATTTATTATTAATTACTTTTATTATTATTAATATTTAAATAAATTAAATATTAATAAAATTTTATGTCAAAATATTAAAAATTACTTATTATAATTAAAAATGATTTTTAAGAATTTTTTATTAATTATTTAGTATTTATTTCTATTTATTTTAATTAATAAAATTAATTTCCAAAAATCCCTTGTCGGTAAAGACCTTTAGCGACAGAAGTGTCGCTATAGGTGTTCTTGATCACCTCAAGAACACGATGGTCAACGGTCAGGGGCTTCGTTTGATTCTATTTTTCTGGCAATCAATTTGGTTTCTGAGCAATCTAATTCAATGAAGTTGTAGTTCTAATGCAAGAGTACATGCCCAAGTTCATTTTAGTGCCTAAAAACCTTGCTACAAGTTTCCATGGCCGGTCAAACCATCATACCGACGCTGTTCTTCATTTCTGGGTTACCCAGAAATGAAGAGTCAACGTCGGTCAACGACCTTTAAGGTTTCATATCTTGTCGGCTGGTTAATGTTTGGGTGGTCTAATGGTCGAGTTTTGTAGAGTAACTAACAAGGTTTAATAAGGTAGCACTAACAGGGTCTAGATCTAACCAAGGATCAAGATACAAGCCTATGAAAATCTTGTCAGACACTTCTCAATCATTTCTAGGTTACCCAGAACATTCAAGCTGAACGGTCAACGAGGTTTGACCGTCTATAACTTTCGGCCGATGACTACCTAGGGCTTGAAAGTGCTATAGTTGTGCAGTACTCATGTCAAGGTACAATCTAATTAACATCTAACACCCAACCAGACTGACAGGCGAGAGATATAGGCGGTCAAACCACCTTTCAGACCGTGTTCTTATGCTTTCTGGGTTACCTAGAAAGCAGTCGGTCATGGTCGGTCAACTCCTTTTGATGGCTTATAACTCCCGATCCAGTGTTCTAAGGTCTAATCTAGAACTTCTAATTGATTAAAAACTTTGCAAGCTATGACTAACAACTCTTAAAACATTAAAACAACAAACAATAAAAGAGATACGAGGGCTAACTTTCGTTGTCAGACCCTGTTTTGTAACTTCGACAATTTTGCTTATAACTCCATTTTGATGCTTTTAAATGTTATGGATTCATGTTTTTGCAACCCAAATCACTAAAAAACATCCTAATTAACATATTTAAACAATAAAAACAACAACATAAATTTCATATTTATGATCTAGAGCTAGGGTTAGGTTTTTACCATTTTAAGCAACTTTTTCTTTTCTCATTTTTGTTTTTGATCTTGGCTTGTTAAGTGTTGTTTCTGGACCATTATATGATTTATATTTAGTGTAAAACTCGTGGGTTTAAAGAACCAACACTTATCTTGATGTCCAAAGTTCAAGTGGGGGTTAAACTTACGTTTTCTTTCTTATTTTGACAACAAAGACTAGATCATTAATGTGCTAGGTTGTGTTGTCATGCCAAGAGTGTTTAGTGCCATGTGACAAATCTTTTGCTTGCAAGCAAAAGATTTGTTCCTATCTTGTTTTAATAAGAGAATAAAATAAGAGCATTTTGGTCATTTTACATATACTAAGGGTATTTTGGTAATTTTCCACTTAAATCCAAGGGTGATTTAGTCATTTCATATTATCCTTAGAAAATTTAAAAACAATAATGAACAATTAGATTTTGTTGGTTTAGAATTAGGGTTTATAATATAAATTAGGGTTTATAATTAGTGTTAGGGTTTCCTAATTCCTAATTAGGGTTTCTTTACAATCTTTTTCGATTAAATCTATAATACATCATATTAAACTAAAATATGTATATATATGTATAATCATATATAACATTATCAATGTATTATGCTATAATTCCCATTTATTATAACAATTAGGGTTATGATTCCTTATTTAAATATAATTATAAATTAGGGTTTATCTATAAAACTTTCCATATATCTGTACATAGTTATATCTTATGTGTTGATATATAATTATATATACTAATAATAAAGTTAAATACACATCACACAAGATATTAAACATATTTATATTTACTGTTTATATTAATATTCTTGTTCAAAGTTTTGAATATTACAATCACCCCCTCTTATAAGAATTTCATCCTGAAATTAAAATTATAGCCTATGAAAACAAATGCGAAAAGTCTTCTCGCATCTTATCTTCTAGTTCACATGTAGCTTCTTCAATATCATGATTCTTCCAGATTACTTTAACCGATGATATAACCTTATTTCTCAACACCTGTTCTTTCCGATCCACTATCTGTACTGGAACTTCTACATACGATAAATCGTTCTCTATCTGAGCAGGTTCATAGTTTATCACATGCTTATAATCGGGTTTATACAGACGTAACACAGACACATGAAACACTTTATGGATGTATCCGAACTCTGGGGGTAGGGCTACCTCGTAGGCTACTTCACCTATTCTCCTTAATACTTGGAATGGGCCAATAAATCTCGGGCTCAGCTTTCCCTTTTTACCAAAACGAATCTTGCCTTTCCAAGGAGACACTTTCAGAAATACATGAATATTTATAGTATTTAATATTTAATATATACTGTGTTGGGATACCCTCACTTAGATGAATAGGTTTATAATCTCACGGATATTTCTTTAATATCAATAGTTCCTATCTATCTGACATTCATAGTACAAATGATATGATTGTTCTTGGAACTGAAGAGCTACCTCAGTGCTTAAAGAACTCCCAAGATCATTCAATACCCTCATTCAGATGTATAGTTCATATAGATACTGTACTTGACACTATTCATTATTAATAAGGTAAAACCATTCAACTAATAACTTAACAACATAATAATATATGGTTACATATGGTTCAACTATTACATCATAGAAATACAAATTACATTCTTGTTCTTATTACAATAAACATTCGTTCTTATAGATTTACTTCTATCCACATGTATGATTTCCTGAGCCTTCTGGATATTAAACGCAGCTGCAAATAAAAAGAATATTTGCAAGGATGAGCTTTAAAATGCTCAGCAAGTTTTAAATATTTACAGTTTATACTCACACAATATCTTAGTTGAAGGAACATTTAGTTCAGAGTATTTTCCACATATATATACTGAGGTTTGATATGACAAACCCCACATATTACGAGTTTCTGTCAGTCATATAGACTTAGCAACCCGGGTTAATTTGGCCAACCACACCATCTAGAAGTATGCATATCATCCTATACAACAACCCAGTCAGTGTAAAACTGCCGGTCATTAATAACCACCCAGTCAATGTAAAACTGTCGGTCATTGATAGTATCAATATATATATTCGTATCAAACAATATTGGTTTCACCACAGTCTATGCTTGGATATCAAATCAAAATAATTTACGCAAGTAATAATTCATATGTCTTGGTTATGCTTAAACAATAAGTCATAACCTTTTTCAAATCACAGATTTCATGAATAATGGTTATAACAATTTTGTATATAAATTTACAGGACTTACATTTAATATTAAAATTAAATGAAGTTAGAAAAACTTGCATTTATCACGATCAACTACTTAGGTTATTTGAAAGTATATTTGCAACCTATATATGTTATAACAATCATTAGAAATGATAACAATTAATTTTTAATTAAGCTATTAGTGTCTAGGTTGATTTTTGAGTCCGTTCGATTTTTTATAGCTTCATTGAATAGCTATCGAATTAGTTTTTCGATAAACTTTATTGAAAAGTTTTCATATCTTATTTAAATATTTTAGTTATTATTTATAATAATTTACAAATGCTCAAAATAATTTTTAAATGATTTAATATCATTTAAAATGATTTCTAAGTTATTAATATTATTTTTAAATATTTAATAACCATTTAAATGATTTTTAAATCATCAATATTATTTTTAAATAATTTATTTTTATTAATAATTATTTTTAAATCATTAATATCACTTTTAAATAAGTTATTATTATTTAAAATGATTTTTAAATCATTTATATTATTTTTAAGTAATTTATTATTAATTACTTTTATTATTATTATTATTTAAATAAATTAAATATTAATAAAATTTTATGTAAAAATATTAAAAATTACTTATTATAAATAAAAATGAGTTTTTAAATTTTTTTATTAATTATTTAGTATTTATTTCTATTTATTTTAATTAATAAAATTAATTTTCAAAAATCACCTGTCGCTAAAGACCTTTAGCGACAGAAGTGTTGCTATAGGTGTTCTTCATCACCTCAAGAACACGATGGTCAATGACTAGGGGCTTCGTTTGACTCGATTTTACTGGCAATCAATTTGGTTTATGAGCAATCTAATTCAACGAAGTTGTAGTTCTAATGAAGGAGTACATGCCTAAGTTTATTTCAGTGCCTAAAAACTTTGCTACAAGTTTCCATGGTCGGTCAAACCATCATACAAGCTGTTCTTCATTTCTGGGTTACCCAGAAATGAAGAGTCTACGTCGGTCAACGACCTTTAAGGTCTCATATCTTGCCAGCTGATTAATGTTTGGGTGGTCTAATGGTCGGGTATTGTAGAGTAACTAAGAAGGTTTAATAAGGTAGCACTAACAGGGTCTAGATCTAACCAAGGATCAAGATACAAGCCTTTAAAATTCTTGTCATACACTGCTCAAACATTTTTGGGTTACCCAGAACATTCAAGCTGAACGGTCAACGAGGTTTGACCGTCTATAACTTCAGGCCGGTCACTATCTAGGGCTTAGAAGTGCTATGGTTGTGTAGTACTCATGTCAAGGTACAATCTAATTAATATCTAACACCAAACCAGACTAACAGGCGAGAGATATAGGCGGTCAAACCACCTGTCAGATCGTGTTCTTAAGCTTTCTAGGTTACCCAGAAAGCAGTCGGTCATGGTCGGTCAACGCCTTTTGATGGCTTATAACTCCCGATCCAGTGTTCTAAGGTCTAATCTACCATTTCTAATTGATTAAAAACATAGCAAGCTATGGCTAACAACTCTTAAAACATTAAAACAACAAACAATCAACGAGATACGAGGGCTGACATTCGTTGTCAGACCCTGTTTTGTAACTTCGATAGTTTTTCTTAAAACTCCATTTTGATGCTTTTAAATGTTATGGATTCGTGTTTTAGCAACCCAGATCACTAAACAACATCCTAATTAACATATTTAAACAATAAAAACAATAACATAAATTGCAGATTTAAGATCTAGAGCTAGTGTTAGGTTTTTACCCTTTTGAGCAACTTTTTCTTTTCTCATTTCTGTTTCTGATCTTGGCTTGTTAAGTGTTGTTTCTGGACCAATATATGATGTATATTTAGTGTAAAACTCGTTGGTTTAAAGAACCAACACTTATCTTGATGTCCAAAGTTCAAGTGGGGGTTAAACTTAAGTTTTGTTTCTTATTTTGACAACTAAGCCTAGATCATTAATGTGTTAGGTTGTGTTGTCATGCCAAGAGTGTTTAGTGCCGTGTGACAAATCTTTTGCTTGCAAGCAAAAGATTTGTTCCTATCTTGTTTTAATAAAAGAACAAAATAAGGGCATTTTGGTCATTTTACATATACTAAGGGTAAATTCAAGGGTAATTTAGTCATTTTATATTATCCTTAGAAAATTTAAAAATAATAAAGAACAATTAGGTTTTGTTAGTTTAGAATTAGGGTTTATAATATAAATTAGGGTTTATAATTATGGTTAGGGTTTCCTAATCCTTAATTAGGGTTTCTTTACAATCTTTTTCGATTAAATCTATAATACATTATATTAAATTAATATATGTATATATTCATAATCATATATAACATTATCAGTGTATTATGCTATAATTCCCATTTATTAAAATAATTAGGGTTAGGATTTCTTATTTAAATACAATTATAAATTAGGGTTTACCTATAAAACTTTCCATATATCTGTACATAGTTATATCTTATGTGTTGATATATAATTATATATACTAATAATAAAGTTAAATGCACATCACACAAGATATTAAACATATTTATATTTACTGTTTATATTAATATTTCTGTTCAAAGTTTGAAATATTACAATCACCCCCTCTTATAAGAATTTCGTCCTGAAATTAAAATTACAGCCTATGAAAACAACTGCAGAAAGTCTTCACACATCTTATCTTCTAGTTCCCATATAGCTTCTTCAATATCATGATTCTTCCAGATTACTTTAACCGATGATATAACCTTATTTCTCAACAACTGCTCTTTCCGATCCACTGTCTGTACCTGAACTTCTACATACAATAAATCTTTCAATATCTGAACAGTTTCATAGTTTATCACATGCTTATAATCGGGTTTATACAGACGTAGCACAGACACATGAAACACATTATGGATGTGTCCTAACTCTGGGGGTAAGGCTACCTCGTAGGCTACTTCACCTATTTTCCTTAATACTTGGAATGGGCCAAAGAATCTCGGGCTCATCTTTCCCTTTTTACCAAAACGAATCTTGCCTTTCCAAGGAGACAATTTTAGAATTATATGAATATTTATAGTATTTAATATTTAATTTATACTGTGTTGGGATACCCTCACTTAGATGATTAGGTTTATAATCTCACGGATATTTCTTTCATATCAATAGTTCCTATCTATCTGACATTCACAGTACAAATGATAAGATTGTTATGGAACTAAGGAGCAACCTCAATGAATACAGAACTCACAAGATCATTCAATACCCTCATTTAGATGTATAGTTCATATAGATACTGTACTTGATACTATTCATTATTAATAAGGTAAAACCATTTAACTAATAACTTAACAACATAATAATCTCTAGTTACATATGGTTCAACTATTACATCATAGAAATACCAAATTACATTCTTGTTCTTATTACAATAAACATTCGTTCTTATAGATTTACATTATCCACATGTATGATTTCCTGAGCCTTCTGGGGTATTAGACGCAGCTGCAAATGAAAAGAATATTTGCAAGGATGAGCTTTAAAATGCTCAGCAGGTTTTAAACATTTACAATTTATACTCACACAATATTTGAGTTGAAGGAATATTTAGTTCAGAGTATTTTCCACATATATATACTAAGGTTTGATCTGTCAAACCCCACATATTACGAGTTTCTGTCAGTCATATAGACTTAGCAACCCGGGTTAATTTGGCCAACCACACCATCTAGAAGTATGCATATCATCCTATACAACCACCCGGTCAGTGTAAAACTGCCGGTCATTAATAACCACTCGGTCTATGTAAAACTGCCGGTCATTGATAGTATCAGTATATATATTCGTATCAAACAATATTGGTTTCACCACATTCTATGCTTGGATATCAAATCAAAATAATTTACGCAAGTAACAGTTCATATGTCTTGGTTATGCTTGAACAATAAGTCATAACTTTTTTTAAATTATAGATTTCACGAATAATGGTTATAACAATTTCGTATATCAATTTACAGGACTTACATTTAATATTGAAATTAAATGAAGTTAGAAAAACTTGCCTTTATCACGATCAGCTACTTAGGTTATTTGAAAGTATATTCGCAACCTATATACGTTATAACAATCATTAGAAATGATAACAATTAATTTCTAATTAAGCTATTAGTGTCTAGGTTGATTTTTGAGTCCGTTCGGTATTTTATAGCTTCATTGAATAGCTATCGAATTAGTTTTTCGATAAACTTTATTTAAAAGTTTTCATATCTTATTTAAATATTGTAGTTATTATTTATAATAATTTACAAATGCTCAAAATAATTTTTAAATGATTTAATATCATTTAAAATGATTTCTAAGTTATTAATATTATTTTTAAATATTTAATAACCATTTAAATGATTTTTAAATCATCAATATTATTTTTATTAATAACGATTTTTAAATCATTAATATTATTTTTAAATAATTTATTATTATTTAAAATGATTTTTAAATCATTTATATTATTTTTAAGTACATTATTATTAATTACTTTTATTATTATTAATATTTAAATAAATTAAATATTAATAAAATTTTATGTCAAAATATTAAAAATTACTTATTATAAATAAAAATAATTTTTTTGAATTTTTTTATTAATTATTTAGTATTTATTTTAATTAATAAAATTAATTTTCAAAAATCGCCTGTCGCTAAAGACCTTTAGCGACAGAAGTGTCGCTATAGGTGTTCTTCATCACCTCAAGAACACGATGGTCAACGGCCAGGGGCTTCGTTTGAGTCAATTTTTCTGGCAATCAATTTGGTTTCTGAGCAATCTAATTCAATGAAGTTGTAGTTCTAATGCAGGAGTACATACCTAAGTTCATTTCAGTGCCTAAAAACCATGCTACAAGTTTCCATGGCCGGTCAAACCATCATACCGACGCTCTTCTTAATTTCTGGGTTACCCAGAAATGAAGAATCAACGTCAGTCAACGACCTTTAAGGTCTCATATCTTGCCGGCTGGTTAATGTTTGGGTGGTCTAATGGTCGGGTTTTGTAGAGTAACTAACAAGGTTTAATAAGGTAGCACTAACAGGGTCTAGATCTAACCAAGGATCAAGATACAAGCCTTTAAAAATCTGGTCAGACACTGCTCGAACATTTCTGGGTTACCCAGAACATTCAAGTTGAACGGTCAACGAGGTTTGACCGTCTATAACTTCCGGTCAGGTAACTATTTAGGGCTTGAAAGTGCTATGGTTGTGTATTACTCATGTCAAGGTACAATCTAATTAACTTCTAACACCCAACCATACTGGCAGGCGAGAGATATAGGCGGTCAAACCACCTGTCAGACCGTGTTCTTAAGCTTTCTGGGTTACCCAGAAAGCAGTCGGTCATAGTCAGTCAACGCCTTTTGATGACTTATAACTCCCGAACCAGTGTTCTAAGGTCTAATCTACCACTTCTAATTGATTAAAAACATTGCAAGATATGACTAACAACTCTTAAAACATTAAAACAACAAACAATCAATGAGATACGAGGGCTGACATTTGTTGTCAGACCCTGTTTTGTAACTTCGACAGTTTTGCTTAAAACTCCATTTTGATGGTTTTAAATGTTATGGATTCGTGTTTTAGCAACCCAGATCACTAAACAACATCCTAATTAACATATTTAAAAAATAAAAACAACAACATAAATTTCAGATTTAAGATCTAGAGCTAGTGTTAGGTTTTTACCCTTTTGAGCAACTTTTTCTTTTCTCATTTTTGTTTCTGATCTTGGCTTGTTAAGTGTTGTTTCTGGATCAATATATGATATATATTTAGTGTAAAACTCGTGGATTTAAAGAACCAACACTTATCTTGATGTCCAAAGTACAAGTGGGGGTTATGTTGGGTTTGTACGTAATGCAATCATGCAATCATATCACATAAATAGGGCGAAAGCGTAAAAAACTAGGTTTTCAAAATTTATACAAACCCATTACCATGATCATTCTTGTGCATCAATTATCAGTGAATGAAGAAGGAGAAAAACAGAATTATACCTTTGAAGATACAAGCTTCCTCAGGTACAAGTTCTACTCCTTTGATTCCTTTGATTCCTCTGTGGTGGCTCCTTCCCTTGATCAATGTCAGCCACCTAAATGTTTGGCCTCTAACGGTGATCCACCAAGGAAGATGAAGAACTCAGTAAGATGGGTTATTGGCTTAACCCTTGTTTCTATCTCTATAGAATATGTGTACTCCCAACTCTTGAAAAATTCACGTACCTTATTTCTGATATAAGACTCTCTTATATAGATATTAGGTTAACCCTCCTAATCCAATTAGAATAGGATTTTATTTAATTAATTAATTAATTACTTTTAATTAATTTATATCCTAATCTTTATTAGGATTGAGAGAGAGTACTGATATTATATTAATTCCTAAACTCCTTTAGAATTAAAATAATAATAATAATAATAATATTAATAAGACTCCTCTTATTAATTTATATTTAATATTTCTAAAATATTAAATAATAAACATTAAGCTATTTAATTTATTTTATCATCATAGATTAAATTAATTATACTTAATGCATTATTACTATCATGCCATTTTCTTCTTAAATAATTCTTCTTCCTTTTATGGTGTGACCCTTTAGGTTCTCCATATTAAACCGGTTGTGAATAAATCAATTAGAACAATTCTAATCTTATTTAAATAAACAAATTAAACTAATAATCTATTTAAATAAATAACATTTATTCTACAATAGAGATAAGCCTCCCTAGCGATCAACGACTTTCCAGATAATATAGATTTCAACATTAATCATAAAAGAACCTGTGAGTTAATAGTTACCGTACAATTCAATCCTTCCACCATACAATGTCCCAATTAAATATAAGACATGGATTTACTGTCAAGTCTTAATTTATTTAATCATATGTATTTCGATTAGAAAATGCACAACTCCAAATAATGTAAATTAGAAACCTCTTTCTAATTTCATTCTACCTTGGCCAAGGATTCCAGGGTTGTCATTTAACGAATCACATAGGACATATCTCCTCTTTTACTAGAGGTGGTAGATTCTTTATTGATCATTCATTATCTCCATATGTAACTCATTACAATAAAGCATACCCTATATATGCCTTAAAAGGCCTTAAGGAATTAGTCAAAGTATAATTTGTTACATACAAGATACTATGATGATCTCAAGTCCAAGGATCACATGTACTACTATCACATTAGGAATTTCTATTGACAGGCGAGTAAAACTCCATTAGGTATTCCATAGCGAGTCACGTTCAGTGAACTTATTCTCCAATAAGGACCTACATACTTGCTTTAGTGTCTCCACACAAATGACCATGAGATCAGTCATCCTCATCCAATGAGCAAGCAACATATGTACCAATCTATCCGGATTTACTAATCCCCATTTTAGTAATCCCACAATTGGGAACTATTTTAGTTTTTAAGCTTTCTAAGATTTTAGATCTCATTATCATGATCTCATCATGATTCTAAAAGCATTGCTTAAAACTATGGGTTATTTACATATTATAAAAACAGCACCATGTAGATAATTATATGCCTTAAATGAATATTTTATTAATAAATAATAAGATTGTTTACAAAGTATGTGGTTTGTCATCATACATGATTGGCTTGTATGCACACTACTATCAATCTCCCACTTGCACTAAAGCCAATCGCCATGGTATCTCATACCCATCTTCTCTAAGTGACGATCAAACTGCTGTTGTGTTAAAGCTTTAGTAAATGGATCTGCAATGTTGTCTTGAGAGTCTACACGCTCCAAGGTGACGTCTCCTCTTTCAATGATCTCCCTGATCAAGTGAAATCGCCGCAACACGTGTTTAGATTTCTGATGAGACCTGGGTTCCTTAGCCTGTGCAACCGCTCCGGTGTTGTCATAGTATACGGGAACTGCTTCTCCAATGCTAGGAACCACACCAAGTTCAGTTATGAATCTTCTTCATCCAAACAGCTTTCCTTTGCAGCTTCACTTGCAGCTATATACTCTGCCTCTGTCACTGAATCAGCAACCGTTTGCTGCTTGGAACTCTTCCAACTCACTGCACCTCCGTTCAAGGTAAACACATACCCTGAAACAGATTTACTGTCATCTTGGTCTGTTTGAAAACTTGAGTCCGTGAATCCCTCGAGTTTTAATTCAGACCCACCGTAGACAAGAAAAATATCTTTAGTCCTTCTCAAGTACTTTAGGATATTTTTCACTGCCTTCCAGTGCTCTTCTCCTGGATTCGACTGGTATCTGCTTGTTACACTAAGTGCGTGAGCAACATCCGGTCTAGTACATATCATACCGTACATGATAGATCCTATTGCAGAAGCATAAGGGATCTTACTCATACGGTCTCTCTCCTCAGGTGTCTTTGGGGCCTGTTTCTTGGAGAGATTTATTCCATGGCTCATCGGCATGAGACCTCTTTTGGAATCTTCCATGCTAAACCTCTTTAGCATCGTATCAATGTACGTTCCTTGGGATAAGCCGAGCATCCTTTTAGATCTATCTCTATAGATCTTTATCCCCAAAATATAGGATGCTTCACCCAAGTCCTTCATGGAGAAGTTTTTAGATAACTAGATTTTAATGGATTGTAACATAGGAATGTCATTCCCTATCAGTAATATATCATCAACATATAATACAAGGAATGATACTGCGCTCCCACTAACCTTCTTGTATACACATGGTTCATCCTCGTTTTTGATAAAATCAAACTCTTTGATTGTCTCATCAAAACGAATGTTCCATCTACGAGAAGCTTGCTTCAACCCATAAATGGATCGTTGTAGCTTACAGACTTGATTTGTTCCAACTTTTGAAATAAATCCCTCTGGCTGTGTCATATACACATCCTCCTCAAGTTTCCCATTGAGGAAGGCCGTTTTCACGTCCATCTGCCAGATCTCATAGTCATTGTAAGCTGCAATCGCAAGCAAAATCCGAATGGACTTGAGCATGGCTACTGGTGAGAAGGTTTCATCATAGTCAACTCCTTGTCTTTGTTTGAAACCTTTTGCAACCAGTCAGGCCTTATAGGTCTCTACCTTTCCATCTGCTCCAGTCTTTTTTTATAAAAACCCATTTACACCCAATAGGTTTAATACCTTCAGGTGGTGAAACCAAAGACCATACTTTATTTTCATACATGGAGTCCATTTCGGATTTCATGGCTTCAAGCCATTTCCCTGAGTCTTTATTACTCATAGCATGTTCGTAATTCAATGGATCATCATCATTCATGATGTGTACCTCATCGTTATCCTCTATAACGAATTCATACCTCTTAGGTATCTTCGGTACTCTTCCAGATTTACGAACAGGGTGTGGTACAGTAGGTTCTTCTACTTGGTTAGGTACCTGACTTTGGTCCGTGGTAACTTGTGGTTCTTGAACTTCTTCAAGATATATCTTGCTCCCACTGACCCCTTCATGGATAAACTCTTTCTCCAAGAAGGTAGCATGTTTCGCAACAAACACCTTTTGATCAGTTGGATGATAGAAATAATACCCTACGGTTTCTTTAGGGTATCCCAAAAATCTACACTTATCGGATTTAGTCTGTAGCTTATCATTTTCAAACTTTTTGACATAAGCTGGACAACCCCAAGTCTTAACATGCTTAAGATTTGGTTTTCTCCCTTTCCACATCTCATATGGAGTCTTTGGGGCGGATTTGGTAGGTACCTTGTTAAGTAGGTATGCAGCCGTTTCTAGGGCATATCCCCAGAAGGAAATTGGAAGGTCGGTAAAACTCATCATGGATCGAACCATGTCCAACAGTGTTCGATTTCTCCTTTTAGATACTCCATTTAACTGTGGTGTACCTGGAGGAGTCCATTGTGAGATTATACCATTTTCTCTGAGACAATTGAGAAACTCACTGCTTAAGTATTCTCCACCTCGATCTGATCGAAGTATCTTAATACTCTTGCCCGTTTGTTTCTCTACTTCACTTCTGAACTCTTTGAACTTTTCAAATGATTCTGATTTGTATTTCATTAAATACACATATCCAAATCTTGAGTGATCATCAGTGAAAGTAATAAAATAAGAATACCCACCCCGTGCACTTGTTGTCATAGGTCCACAAACGTCTGTGTGAATCAATGCCAACAACTCTGTAACTCTTTCTCCTTTTCCACTAAAAGGAGATTTAGTCATTTTACCCATGAGACAAGATTCACAAGTTGGATATGATTCATAATCAGATAGCTCGAGGAGCCCATCTTTATGCAACTTGGATAATCTTGTTTCATTGATATGACCGAGTCTACAGTGCCACATATAGGTATAATTAATATCATCTCTTTTCCTTTTCTTAATTTGTTCAATTTGAAATATATTTTCTTGTAAGTCAAGTGTAGAAAATCCATTTCGCAAATTTCCAATACCATATAAAACATCGTCTTTATAAATAGAACAACCATTGTTCTTTATAATAACGTCAAAACCTTCCATATCCAATACAGAAATTGAAATAATGTTTTTAATAATATTCGGAACATAATAACAATTATTAAGATAAATGGATTTGCCCGAAGGCATTGCTAAACAATAAGTTCCTACAGCTAATGCAGCAACTTTTGCTCCATTTCCCACTCGCAGGATCACCTCATCTTTGTTCAGCTTTCTACTTCTGACCAGTCCCTGCACAGTATTACATATGTGAGAACCACAGCCGGTATCCAATACCCAAGTAGAATTATGACTTTCAGAAAAATTAATTTCAATCATAAACAAACCTTGATTGGAAGTCGAAGCTTCTCCAAGCTTCTTCTCTGCTAGAAACTTCTTGCAGTTCCTCTTCCAATGTCCCGGTTCATTGCAATGAAAGCACATTTCTTTAGCTGGTTCAGGTTTCTTTTGCTCCTTTTCTTTCCCTTTTCCCTTAGCCTTCTTAGATTTCTTCTTTTCAGAAGACACCTTGGGCCTCTTCCTTTTATTGGAAGAATCCACCATCAAGACATGGTTCTTCTTGGATGAGAAGTGACCTTCTGCAGTTTTCAGCATGTTAAGCAGCTCAGGTAAGCTGACATCTAGCTTATTCATGTGAAAATTAACCACAAACTGCGAGAAGGTCTCAGGGAGTGACTGCAAGACCAAGTCTTGACTCAACTCCCCATCCATGACGAACCCAAGCTGTCCAAGGCGTTCAATCAAATTGATTACCTTCAGAACATGAGTCTCGACGGCAGTGCCCTCGGTCATCCGAGATCGGAAGAGCTCCTTAGATATCTCATATCTAGCAGTCCTACTCTGTTCACCATACAACTCCTTGAGGTGAAGCAACATAGCAGGAGCATCCATTTTTTCGTGCTGACGCTGAAGCTCGTTATTCATGGATGCGAGCATGATGCATTGAGCCACAGATGCATCATCTTGCCACTTATTGAAAGTGGCAATCTCTTCCTCAGAGGCTGTTTCTGAAACAGATTCAAGGATAGTGGAATTTAGGACATAAGAAATCTTTTCAGCAGTGAGAACAATTCTCAGATTTCTTAGCCAGTCCTCATAATTCGAGCCGGTAAGCTTATTTGCATCAAGTATGCTTCGTAGTGAGATTAGTGATTTTGACATTTTTAAAATTCTGCATGTGAAAAGACAACATTTTAGCAAACATTCATTTTATTAACTTTGCATACCAAAATAAATTTAGGTCTTTATTTTAAATTGGTATCTCCCACTATTTTCATCAAACTATATTACCCTCACTCATATAGTTCGGCAACATCTAATTAAAGATTTGCTAGTGAGATTAAGGATCCCATTTCAAATGTATATAACCTTGTGGATAGCACAACAAGCGATATACAAATAAATAGGTAGACAACTCTTGTCAATTACATCACCATGTAAGTCCTTTTATTTTGCTTCTTAAATCATAATGGTCATGTGTGTGCACATCCGAACTAAAATGATTTAAGTTAAGTCCAGCCTAGCACTTCCATAAATTCAAAAAAGAAAAATTTTCGTCCTTGTGGATAGCACAACAAGACTAGATCGTTCAATTTTCTTGATAAGCATCAAATGTGATTAATTAACATCTTAAATATTCAATACTCGCCTTGTGGATAGCACAACAAACTCATATTAAATATTTAATACTCTATTAACTAATCATGCTAGAAGGCGACGTTCGATATTCCAAATATCATTTGAACGCTTCAGACTTAATAATATTTCTTTGAGGGGTTTGTTATTATTTGTCTCATCTTTTTAAGCGCGCATGCACATATATATATAAAATACGTGTCATTTTATTAAACATGCGAAGCATGTTTGTATAAAATATAATATATATAATATTTAGCATGCAATATAGAATACTATATTCTACCCGGATTGATTATGGACTTTTATTCTAGTTTGGTTCACTAGAGCCACCAAGTGAACCAAAAGATCAAACCTAGGAGTGCAAAAATTTAAATTTAAACGTAACTGTTACATTTAAACCCGGGCTCCATACAAACGGGTCTTCACGCGCTCCTTGCTCCTTGGTCTCCAGTTTCTTCAAGATAATTCTAACTATCTCTATTACATAAATTATTTTTAAATAGAAACCTTGATCAACAGTCAAGGGGAAGTACATAGAAGGGAGATAGAATTTTACACCGAGAATAAAATCAGAGAAGACGAGGTACGCAGACCCCATTTTATAAAACCCATACATTTAAGCATTCATCCAAAATAAAATTCAATCACATTGGTTATAGTCCATAATCAATCCCTTTTATTACCATACATATCATCATACGTATCGATAAAACTTATTCATCTCATGAAAGTAAATTCATTCCATATATGTATTAATATCAGTTAATGGGCAAAAGTTTGCTAAACTTTATTTTTGGAAAAATAAACTCCTTTATTTCATTCAAAAAGTAATTCCAAATTAAACTCTTTAATTTTAGCAATTCTGAAATCTCATTTCATATAAAATAAACATCTTTATTTTAAACCTTTATTAATTAAATAAATCATTCATTTAATTAAATAAAACAAAAAATTCAGATTCTGTTAGTGGCGCAGCTGCGCCAGGAATATAAAAAGAACCAGCGCAGCATGAAAAACCAGGCCAAGACACCGGCGCAGCTGCGCAGCAAGAAGTCCAGGAACCGGCGCAGCTGCGCAGCATGAAAACCAGCACAGGACACTGGCGCAGCTGCGCAGCAAGAAGGCCAGGAACCGGCGCAGCTTCGCAGAAACAGAAAAAATTTTGTTGCGCAGAACTCGATCCAATCGCATATTATACATGTATGGAATCACATAGACTGATAATTAGCACAATATTGGCTCTGATACCACTGTTGGGTTTGTACGTAACGCAATCATGCAATCAAATCACATAAATAGGGCGGAAGTGTAAAAAACTAGGTTTTCAAAATTTATACAAACCCATTACCATGATCATTCTTGTGCATCAATTATCAGTGAATGAAGAAGGAGAAAAATAGAATTATACCTTTGAAGATACAAGCTTCCTCAGGTACAAGTTCTACTCCTTTGATTCCTTTGATTCCTCTGTAGTGGCTCCTTTCCTTGATCAATGTCAGCCACCCAAATATTTGGCCTCTAACGGTGATCCACCAAAGAAGATGAAGAACTCAGTAAGATGGGTTATTGGCTTAACCCTTGTTTCTATCCCTATAGAATATGTGTACTCCCAACTCTTGAAAACTTCACGTACCTTATTTCTGATATAAGACTCTCTTATATAGATATTAGGTTAACCCTCCTAATCCAATTAGAATAGGGTTTTATTTAATTAATTAATTAATTACTTTTAATTAATTTATATCCTAATATTTATTAGGATTGAGAGAGAGTACTGATATTATATTAATTCCTAAACTCCTTTAGAATTAAAATAATAATAATAATTATAATAATATTAATAAGACTCCTCTTATTAATTTATATTTAATATTTCTAAAATATTAAATAATAAACATTAAGCTATTTAATTTATTCTATCATCATAGATTAAATTAATTATACTTAATGCATTATTACTATCATGCCATTTTCTTCTTAAATAATTCTTCTTCCTTTTATGGTGTGACCCTTTAGGTTCTCCATATTAAACCGGTTGTGAATAAATCAATTAGAACAATTCTAATCTTATTTAAATAAACAAATTAAACAAATAATCTATTTAAATAAATAATATTTATTCTACAATAGGGATAAGCCTCCCTAGCGATCAACGACTTTCCAGATAATATAGATTTCAACATTAATCATAAAAGAACCTGTGAGTCAATAGTTACCGTACAATTCAATCCTTCCACCATACAATGTCCCAATTAAATATAAGACATGGATTTACTGTCAAGTCTTAATTTATTTAACCATATGTATTTCGATTAGAAAATGCACAACTCCAAATAATGCAAATTAGAAACCTCTTTCTAATTTCATTCTACATTGGCCAAGGATTCCAGGGTTGTCATTTAACGAATCACATAGGACATATCTCCTCTTTTACTAGAGGTGGTAGATTCTTTATTGATCATTCATTATCTCCATATGTAACTCATTACACCCAAGTATACCCTATATATGCCTTAAAAGGCCTTAAGGAATTAGTCAAAGTATAATTTGTTACATACAAGATACTATGATAATCTCAAGTCCAAGGATCACATGTACTACTATCACATTAGGAATTCCTATTGACAGGCGAGTAAAACTTCATTAGGTATTCCATAGCGAGTCACGTTCAGTGAACTTATTCTCCAATAAGCACCTACATACTTGCTTTAGTGTCTCCACACAAATAACCATGAGATCAGTCATCCTCATCCAATGAGCAAGTAACATATGTACCAATCTATCCGGATTTACTAATCCCTATTTTAGTAATCCCACAATTGGGAAATATTTTAGTTTTTAAGCTTTCTAAGAATTTAGATCTCATTATCATGATCTCATCATGATTCTAAAAGCATTGCTTAAAACTATGGGTTATTTACAAATTATAAAAATAGCACCATGTAGATAATTATATGCCTTAAATGAATATTTTATTAATAAATAATAAGATTGTTTACAAAGTATGTGGTTTGTCATCATACATGATTGGCTTGTATGCACACTACTATCAATCTACCACTTGCACTAAAGCCAATCGCCATGGTATCTCATACCCATCTTCTCTAAGTGACGATCAAACTGCTGTTGTGTTAAAGCTTTAGTAAATGGATCTGCAATGTTGTCTTGAGAGTCTACACGCTCCAAGGTGACGTCTCCTCTTTCAATGATCTCCCTGATCAAGTGAAATCGCCGCAACACGTGTTTAGATTTCTGATGAGACCTGGGTTCCTTAGCCTGTGCAACCGCTTCGGTGTTGTCACAGTATACGGGAACTGCTTCTCCAATGCTAGGAACCACACCAAGTTCAGTTATGAACTTCTTCATCCAAACAGCTTCCTTTGCAGCTTCACTTGCAGCTATATACTCTGCCTCTGTCACTGAATCAGCAACCGTTTGCTGCTTGGAACTCTTCCAACTCACTGCACCTCAGGTACTGGCGCAGCTGCGCCACCTTAATCTTTGGAACCGGCCCAGCTGTGCTGGTGCACGATATGGGAAACTCAGCCGGCGCAGCTGCGCTGCTTCTGCCCTTGCTGCCTGCGAAGCTGCGCCAGCACGCGGACAGAAACAGTGCAGACTGCTTCCTTGCTTCACTGTTTTTATCCAATATACCAAGAATTGGCAATTCTAAACTACTCAGATAGTGTAAAGCATACATGTGCAACCATACACATGTACAACATAATTTAAATCACAAAAATCATATAAGTAATCAAAATCAAAGGTTTTAAAACAAAATTTTGCTATTTTCACAAAAATTCATATTTTTCACAAAATAATTCACCATAAATCCAATTCTCAACCAATTAAATTCATAATTCATGTATTATCTTCGTTATTGAAGATAGTATCATACAAAAATCTAAGTATGCATATATCACATAAGTAATTATAAAATTTTCATTCTAAACTCAACCAAAATATGAAAATTTCTTAAGAATACAAATTCTTTATAAAAACTTGTTTTATAACAATTTTTGATTTATGAAAATCGTACATAGCATACAATTCACTTATATGAACACAACTTATATATTCAATTCATGGTTATACAAATTTCTCGTTAACTCACAAACACAGAGAACTAATTACTTATGAAGAATCATAAAAACATATTTAAAAACAAGAATTGAGATTATAACCTTGCTTTGCGTAGAAGAACAAGATGAAGATGGTGATGTGTTTGACTCTCTCAAACTTCATCTTTCTCTTTCTTTTTTCTCCCTGCTTCTCTTTTCTCTCTATCTTTTCTCTGTGTTTTCTCTTTTCTTTCTCTGTATTTCTTTCTAACACAGACTAACCCTTTTGTTTTTCTAACCAACGTAGTTTTAACATATAACTAAAATGATATATATATTATATGTATAATTATATAATATATAACTCCCAATATTTAATCTCCCTGTTTAATATCATAATTGCAATTAATATAAAGAAGTTACAATTTGAATTTTAAAAGCCCTAAGGCTTGTTTGGCAAAACAAGTTATTTTAAAAACAGATTTTTAGTAGTTAAGGTCATGTTTGGGTTAAACAGTTTTAAAACAAAAGTAAGGGCCTTGTCTGGGAAAAATTATTTAAAAACTCTTTTCTTTATTTTAATAAATTCTTTTAACACATACTTTAATGTTACACTTTAATTAATTAAATCTTAACATTCTAATTTAATTAATTAAAAGTCTAACATCACTTAAGCATATAAAATTGTCACATAATTATAATTAATTGCTAATTATAATTGCATGTAACACTCATCACATTACTCATCTAATTTAATTATCTCAATTAAATTAGAACTATAACATAAAATCATTATACCAATTAAATTAAATACTAAATATTCATTTAATTAATAAACTACACTTAATTACATTACTCCATAATAATTACATAATTATTTATTTAACTCAATAAATAATTCAATTAAAATATTTATTTACTCTAATAAATATTAAAATTAACATTTAAATTATCTTCACATAAATTCACATATTTCACCATATATAACACGTATTCACATACTCAAACCCAAAACATCAGATAATAAGAATTTTATTTATTAAATTCTCATTTATAAATTCTAAAAAATCTGGGATGTCACATCCTTCCCTCCTTATAAGTATTCCTGTCCTCGAAATCACCGAAACCCTACCTTACTCAGGTTTCCATCAAATCTCTTTAAAAACTTTATCGTTGAATAACTTCAACACATTACCTTAATATAGGTTATACATATATATTCTACTACATTCAGTTCTTCAACAAATTTTAGGTTTTATTACATAACCTTCAATCACACATAATCACATATCAAATATTATATATTCTTTAACTCGTTCATTCTTTTCTAATGGATAATTACCGAATACTCTATTCGTCGAATTAATATACTACATAATTGACCATCTATAATTATTCGGGTTATCACATTCACCCCATCTTCTAAAAATTTCGTCCTCAAAATTTTAGTCTATCAATCTTTATATATCAATCTATCAAAATAGATTTTATAAATTATTGCATTCTACCACTACTTCTTTTTAAAGAATATCCTTCTCGCTACATTCTCCTTCAGAATAATAAGAATCTTCCACAATTGCTCAATAATTGGGAAGCGATATAAATAACTCAGGAATTTAAAAGATTCCAAATCATGCTGAGTGGTCGCAAGACCTTGAACTTATATTTAGGTTTAATAGTGCTTCACCCTCGGTACTTCACACTATAAAATCACATCGGTACTCTAGATGGCCAGCCTATCGTACCCTACGTCGGGCCCAAACTTAGTACATCGTAATGACTATATGCGTTACACTCGAAACTATTGTCTCCGATAACATGTCCCCCTTTTATAGGGTTGTTCACCTCAGCTTCTTAACATTTGAATCCGCTCCAAAATAATTTGGTTTGGCGTAGTTTGACCAAGAACGCTCGAATTTCAAAAACATCTTTCAACATTTGTCTAGCTGAATCAAGTAGCATAGACTTCTAGCAACAATTCGGACATCAAGCGAAATATATATATATATATGTATATATATTTTTAACCAACTCAATAAAATAAATATATTTTTTTTCGTTTAAAGGAACTAAAAGTAAATAAATCATTCTTTTTATAGTTTAAGAAATTAAAAATAATAAATCTTTTCATATATCCTGATACCGTATCGTAGTACTGATACGTTGAGGATTTCGTCATTACATGACGTCGTCATACTACATCATACCATAGTAGGCTGACGATCATACGATCATATCCAACACTAGGTTTAACTGTATTGATAACTTCTTCGATTATTGTTTGTATATCATATCAAATGATATATAGAATATGTAAAATACATTTCGAAAATTTCAAATCATTTTTGTCTAGCTGAAGCAATTAGCATAGACATATGAATAATAGCACTATTTTAAAAATTCATTGGTTCCATCATTTGATCCAATGTTTTTCAAGAAAACAGAAGTGCAACATCAGCATGAAGTCAATAAATTTTGAAAATCTAGCAAAGCTAGGAGATTTAGAATATAAAAACTTTCTCCATCAATTAAATCTTTACTCCATCATACTTAATCATTCTATCAACCTTAAACAACATCAATGCTTCCTATACCATAACTTTTCTATACCCAGTATAGTTCATCAAACTTACCACACTTTGGAAATTCAGGAACTTGCCACAATAATATGAGTTTAAGAACTTGTCCTAGCAATACGTAGTCAAAGAACTGATCAGAGACTGTCCATATGCTTAGGGGTTCAAAACATATATACGATTATGAGTCACGAGCTTACCTTAGGCATGAGCTTTAAGAACTCGCATAACCTTAAGATCATCTAATCAAATCTTAATATCATCTAATCTAATCTCTATTGACTCTAACTATCAAATATAATATGAGAAAAGAATCACCTCTTCGTCATATATATATATATCGATAGCGTGACACCAACCTTCCAATGTTTATCAATATGATAAGCCAAGTGTAAGCACAAGACTCTGCCCATACAAAGATTTGTACAACTCAGTCACCACATGAGTCCTCAGTTGAAATCTCACTTAACTCTATCTTCTTCTTAACTTCTTGCTCTATACTCTATACAGATTTCCTGTATCTCATCATTTATAACTCCTCGTGAGTTAATCTCGTACCATATCATAGTACATTCCCGTTATAGTCTCAAACTATAACTATACAATCATTACAGACCATCTGTCTTTTATAATTTTAAAAGATCACGTCGTGATCTTATTCTGTAATCGTCTCCCTTATGATTCTTCCTTATCTCATTATCGTTTTGTTTTAAAACTTCTTATCTCTACCTTTTATCATGTTATATTATGACCTCATTATGATTTAATCTTATAGACTCCGTCTATTCATCGTTATTCGTCATCTCGATTACCGGAGTTAGACAACTCCTGGTTCTTATCTTTATATCTCTTCAAGATTCTTCTTTGAATCTTCTTGTTTATTTATTAACTCTTCTTTTAAGAATTTCTAACTTCGTTCATAAAGTTCAATATTTTATTCGAGTTTTATTCCTCGTTATTCTCACCTTCTTCTTATAACATTTATAGGACTTAACTCATCCTATACATCTACGTATGTGAAAGGAATCACCTTTTCGTTATACATAACTTAACTTCTCATTCTCTAAGGTCATAGCCTAAGGTACTCTTACCTAAGCTGTATAACCTATAGCTCTGATACCAACTGTAACGGCCCCAAAATTCATACAATAATATTTTCCTTCTTGATCCTTAACAATACAACTTTAATCTCTCATTACATCATTATTCGATATTACAAATCACTAAAAATGCGGAATATTTAAAATTTTATAAACTTTCTTTCTATATTGCCCTGAATCGCAAACTATACATTACATCTCTTTGATTCAAATCTATATCATGAATCGTTACAACAAAATGACTATACAAAGTCTTACATCACTAAGCAATATCCATTATATGTCGGATTAGCTCAACTTACAACTTAACAACTAAGTTACAATCAAAAATCAATTAAAATTTGAAATTTAATATAACTAATATTCTTGAACATTGATCTCTATAAATCACTTAACACGTATCTTTACCTGCATCCTTGACTTGCAAAAACGGTTATTTGCAAGAGTGAGCTCGACAGCTCAGCAAGTTCTAACAGTTTTCATGCATCACATAGCACATAATAACATAATCAACATACATCTCATAATAATTAAAGTAACATGGCATACATGCTTCAGTTCACATAGCAAATATAAAGATTGAGTTCCTTACTCAATCAACATTCTTTAATCAATCAATGTAGTCATAAATTGACTTTAACATTCATGTTTACAACATATATAACATCTCATACTCTTTGCAAAATAATTTAAAACAGTTCATAATATCATCAAGTTCACATAGAAAATAGGACCGAAATACTTGCCTGGCTCGTAGATTACCAATTATCGAAAAACAGCTTAATATAATCTGCTTCATGATCCTACATAACGTATTACCATACGCATCAATTATTAGTCACCTAGCAACGCTTATCAAACGTCTAAGTAAATACTACTTTATACTTTCTAATTCTCTTCTATTTACTCGTTTGACACTCGCTGTCAAATCATATGTATAATTAACAATATCAGTTAATTATCACATAGTTAATCTTCATCGTTAGTTAACCAATCTAGGTTAACTCATTCCTCTTTAACTAATAAGTTAATAATTAATTACCACATAATTAATCACATCACATAATCATATTATATTTCACATGATTAATCAATTAATAATTATATACTCATTTTAAATTATAATTAAATAAATTATAATTTAAACATCCACTTTAATCAAACTACAATTAAACAATCATAATTTATAATGAATCAACTACATCATGCATTAAATCATAATTTAAACACATTTAAATTAAACCATTACTTAGATTATAAATACTCAATTTCTATTCATGCCCTCATTAAATTATAATTATATAAATTATAATTTAAATTACACTTTTACCTTGATTATAATTATTCTAAATTATAATCACATATTAAGTTATAATTAAACAAATTATACTTCAAGTTAAACATTTACTTTGATTAAAACAATCAACTCAATTCATTATAATTTAACAATCATAATTTACATTAAACATTTACTATAATTATTTTAAATTACAGTTACACATCATGTTAACTAAATTATAACTAAATAAATTACAACTTAAGCTAACCATTTAGTTTAATAAATCAATACTAATTTAAGGTTTTCACAACCTTCTTTCTTTTAAACTTTGAAATCGTCAAATACCTATTAACAATATCTTATTGCAAATCTTGGTTCATGTTTAATACATAACCATTATCATTACCATATACAATTTGGGTTTTAAAAGCTGTACAATTAATTAAAGTTTTCTACCTCTACTTAGGTACTGGCGCAGCTGCGCCACCTTAAGCTTTGGAACCGGCGCAGCTGCGCTGGTGCACGATCTGGGAAACTCAACCGGCGCAGCTGCGCTGCTTCTGCCCTTGCTGCCTGCGCAGCTGCGCCAGCACGCTGACATGAAACAGTGCTGACTGCTTCCTTGCTTCACTGTTTTTATCCAATATACCAACAATTGACAATTCTAAACTACTCAGATAGTGTACAGCATACATGTGCAACCATACATATGTACAACATAATTTAAATCACAAAAATCATATAAGTAATCAAAATCAAAGGTTTTAAAACAAAATTTTACTATTTTCACAAAAATTCATACTTTTCACAAAATAATTCACCATAAATCCAATTCTCAACCAATTAAATTCATAATTCATGTATTATCTTCGTTATTGAAGATAGTATCATACAAAAATATAAATATGCATATATCACATAAGTAATTATAAAATTTTCATTCTAAACTCAACCAAAATATGAAAATTTATTAAGAATACAAATTCTTTATAAAAACTTATTTTATAACAAATTTTGATTTATGAAAATCGTACATAGCATACAATTCACTTATATGAACACAACTTATATATTCAATTCATGGTTATACAAATTTCTCGTTAACTCACAAACACAGAGAACTAATTACTTATGAAGAATCATAAAAACATATTTAAAAACAAGAATTGAGATTATAACCTTGCTTTACTTAGAAGAACAAGATGAAGATGGTGATGTGTTTGACTATCTCAAACTTCATCTTTCTCTTTCTTCTTTCTCCCTCCTTCTCTTTTCTCTCTATCTTTTCTGTGTGTTTTCTCTTCTCTTTTTCTTTGTATTTCTTTCTAACACAGACTAACCCTTTTGTTTTTCTAACTAACGTAGTTTTAACATATAATTAAAATGATATATATATTATATGTATAATTATATAATATATAACTCCCAATATTTAATATCCCAATTTAATATCATAATTGCAATTAATATAAAGAAGTTACAATTTGAATTTTAAAAGCCCTAAGGCTTGTTTGGCAAAACAAGTTATTTTAAAAACAGATTTTTAGTAGTTAAGGCCATGTTTGGGTAAAACAGTTTTAAAACAAAAGTAAGGGCCGTGTTTGAGAAAAATCATTTAAAAACACTCTTCTTTATTTTAATAAATTCTTTTAACACATACTTTAATGTTACACTTTAATTAATTAAATATTAACATTCTAATTTAATTAATTAAAAGTCTAACATCACTTAGGCATATAAAATTGTCACATAATTATAATTAATTGCTAATTATAATTGCATGTAACACTCATCACATTACTCATCTAATTTAATTATCTCAATTAAATTAAAACTATAACATAAAATCATTATACCAATTAAATTAAATACTAAATATTCATTTAATTAATAAACTACACTTAATTACATTACTCCATAATAATCACATAATTATTTATTTAACTCAATAAATAATTTAATTAAAATATTTATTTACTCCAATAAATATTAAAATTAACATTTAAATTATCTTCACATAAATTCATATATTTCACCATATATGACATGTATTCACATACTCAAACTCAAAACGTCAGATAATAAGAATTTTATTTATTAAATTCTCATTTATAAATTCTAAAAAATCTAGAATGTCACAGGCAGCAGGCGAGGCCGCGCGGTCATGTGCTATAGAAGTGGTGCGGCCTCACCACTTCGAGCAGAAGCAAAAAAAATGGCTCTTCTTCTGCAGAGCCTCAACACAACTTTGTTAATTCCTGCAACTAGACCAACTACATTGCTCTCAAACATGCTTACAAGCTTAGATAACTCATGAATAACAGTTACCAACCTAATTAGCAAGAATTCATGTATATTCACACATTAATCAAAACAATAGCATGTTATACCTTTGCTTTGAATTGTACATAACTTCTCTTCAAAAATCAAATAACTCCCTCACACTCTCTATAGCAACTAAACATATTAATCTAGCAAAATGAAATGAGAAGGGGAGAGCTCTATTTATAGAGAATTGCTTATCCATGCCAAAGCTTTGCACAAGAAATTAAACCAAGAGATGACAGAAGAAGATGATGGACAACTAATGTTTGGTGGAATAGTTGCCACCCACCACATCAACCCACTACCCTTTGCCATCATTTGATTGAAGCTAGTTGATGAACTTGGGAGAAGAAGAAGGAATAGGCTTGTAGCCTTTCAGGTGTAGGAGAGAATGAGGGACTATTAATTTGGGACAAGGCAACATATCTTCAGCATTTGCAAATCCCACATACTAAGGTTACATATATAAGCCCACTTAGGTTATATAATATATACTTAGGTTATAATTTAATGTCACAATAACATTACATGGTAGCAAATTGGGGTACATGTATACACATTGATATATAATCCATGTATATTTTAATAATGTCAATTTATTATTTAATTGAATAGTGACATACTACATTATCCCAACCCTCATTATTATTATTTCAATTATGTTACTCATGGAATATCAATTATTCACATAGTCCAATTAAATATTTCATAAAGTATATATTAATGCTCTATACATATCACATGGTCACATAAGCATCATTTATGTAACTCATATAATTTATTAATCTTACTATATAGTTTTATATATTCCATAGTCACTTGTGGTGTCACACTACACTTTATATAATATAGTTTGTTTCAATATTGCACAATGTACACATAACATGTATTCACATGGGTTTATTTATGTAATTCATGTGACTTAATACCTCTCATCATATAGTTCCTATATTACATAGTCACATCACAACGTCACACTACACTTTATATTATATAGATGTAGTTACTATACAATATGTGATTACATAATTGTATACTAAGCAATTAATTTGAACCAACATTAATCCCATAGTATTAATTAACTATTTACTCATTAATATGCTATTACTCATAATAACCATTAATTAATAATATACTATTTATTAATCATCCACTTGTTAATTCTTCTTTAATTAATTTAAATCACCATAATTCTCAACACTGTGCCACACAAGGCATTCTTCGAGCTTATCATAAACTCCACATTTTCTTCTCAATTATTATAAATTCAATTTGAAGTAATTGAGTTAACTCATCTCATAACACATAAATATTTATATTCAAATAAATATTCGACTTTCATTAATATATTTATTTAATAATATTCGAAAATTCTCGGGTATTATATTCTACCCCCCCTTATAAAAATTTTGTCCTCGGAATTGCTACAAGGTTACACAAATAAATGGGGATAATCCCTCATCATTCTATCTTCTAATTTCCACGTAGCCTCCTTGACATCGTGGTTACGCCAAAGTACTTTTATAGATGAAATAACCTTATTCCTTAATGTCTGTTCTTTCCTATCTAGTATTTAGACAGGAATTTCTTCATACGCTAAGTTCTTCTCCACTTGAATAGGTTCATAAGAAATCACATGCTTGTAGTCGGCCTTGTACGAATGCAACACGAATATGTGAAACACGTTGTGGATGTGTTCCAACTCAGGGGGTAATGCAACTTTGTATGCCACTTCGCCCACTCGCTTTAGTATCTCGAACAGTCCTAAGAATCTTGGACTCAATTTTCCTTTCTTGCCGAATCGAATTTTTCCCTTCCATAGAGATACCTTCAAGAATACGAAACTGCCGACTTTAAAGTCTCGGTCCTGCCGATGCAAATTTGCGTACTTTTTTTGGCGATCTTGAGTTTCTACCAGTCTGGCTCTTATCACTGTCACCACGTCTGCGGTTTGTTGTACTAACTCTGGTCCGACCATTCGTCGCTCTCCGACTTCGTCCCAATATAAGGGCGTTCTGCACTTTCTTCCGTAAAGAGCTTCGTACTGTGGCATGCCGATACTTGCATGGTAACTATTGTTATATACAAATTCTACTAAAGGTAGGTGATAGTCCCAATTTCCCTTGAAATCCATTACGCAAGTCCGAAGCATGTCTTCCAGCGTTTGTATTGTTCGCTCACTTGTCCATCTGTTTGAGGATGATAAGTGGTACTCAACCTCAACTATGTTCCCATTATTTCTTTTAAGCTTTTCCAAAAGTTTGACATGAAGCGCGGATCTCGATCAGAGACAATTGACACCGACACTCCATGTCGTGAAATAATCTCCTTTACATACAGACTCGCTAACTGATTCAAACTATAGCGGATCTTTATCGGTAGGAAATGTGCAATCTTCGTTAGTCGATCCACGATAACCTAAATAAAATCATAACCTTTCTGCGTGACTAGAAGTCCCACCACGAAGTCCATCGTAATGTGTTCCCATTTCCACTCCGGTATTTCCAACGGTTGTAGTAAACCACTCGGCCGCTGGTGCTCTGCTTTAACGCGTTGGCAAGTCAGACATCTACTAACGCACTCTAGCGATTTCCCGTTTTAGATTGGGCCACCAAAAATGTTTCCTCAAATCTCGGTACATCTTTGTGCCTCCCGGATGAACGGAATACGTCGTATTGTATGCCTCGTGCAAAATCTCTTCTCTCAATTTGGTTACCGCTGGCACCCACACTCTCCCTTCAAATCTCAGGATACCGTCTTTATCTATTCTGAATCTTTCCTCTCAATTTTTTGGGATCCTCTTTTCTAATTTTCTCGTACTCTTCATCTTTCTCTTGTGATTCCTTCACTCTATCCAACAATGTCGGACAAGCTTCCATTATGAACAACTTTTCTTCAGACCTCTTCAGTCCCTTCACCTCTATTTCCAATTTCTCCATCTCTCTTATCAACTCCTCTTGAGTCGTCAAGTGAAATAGTTTCTCCCTTCCTTTTCTGCTCAGAGTGTCGGCAACCACGTTTGCCTTACCCGGGTGATAAAGAATATCACAGTCATAGTCTTTGATCAATTCTAACCACCTTCTCTGATGCATATTCAACTCCTTCTGTGTGAAGATATATTTCAGACTTTTGTGGTCCGTGTATATCTCACATTTCTCTCTGTATAAATAATGCCTCCAAATCTTCAACGGAAAAACTATTGCTGTTAACTCTACGTCGTGAGTAGGGTATCGTTTTTCATAGTCCTTGAATTATCGTGATGCATACGCAATGACCTTGCTGTGTTGCATGAGCACACAGCAAAGTCCCTTGTGCAATGCATCACTATACACCACAAAATTTCCCGCATCATCTGGTAATGACAACACAGGTGCCTCGTTTAATCTCTTTTTCAATTTCTAAAAACTATCTTCGCATTTGTCTGTCCATACAAATTTCACCGTCTTCCTTATCAGATTTGTCAACGGAGTTGCTATCTTAGAAAAACCCTGGATGAATCTTCGATAGTACCCAGCTAACCCTAAGAAACTTCTCACCTCCGTTGGTGTTCTCAGTTGCTCCAAATTGCTCACTGCTTTGACCTTTGCAGGGTCTACTGAGATTCCATTCTTATCCACCACATGTCCAAAGAATTGAACCTTTTCCATCCAAAATTTACATTTAGAAAATTTTGCATACATCTTCTCCTTCCTTAGTACCTCCAAAATAATCTTTAGACGTTCGACGTGTTCTTTCTCTGTCTTCAAGTAGATCAAGATGTCATTGATGAAAACTACAACGAATTTATCCAAGTATGGCTTGAAAACTCGATTCATCAAGTCCATGAATACTACCGGAGCATTAGTCAATTCGAATGACATTACCAAAAACTCGTAATGTCCATAACGGGTTCGAAATGCAGTCTTTGGTATTTCTTCTTACCGTACTTTCAGTTGGTGATAACTTGTCCGTAGGTCTATCTTCGAGAAACACTTTGCTCCTTTTAGTTGATCAAATAGGTCATCTATCCTCTGTAACGGATATCTATTCTTCATCGTTACTCTGTTCAATTCTGAATAATCGATACAGAGCCTCATCGATTCTTCCTTTTTCTTAACGAACAACACAGGTGCTCCCCAAGGAGACACACTTGGTCGTATCCATTATTCAATAACTCTTGCAATTGTATCATCAGTTCTTTCATTTCTACTGGTGCCATACGATATGGAGCTTTCGAAATCGGTGCAGTTCCCGGTGCTAAGTCTATTACGAATTCGATTTCTCTGTTTGGCGGAAGACCAGGCAGATTGTCCGAAAATACATCTTGAAATTCATTCACTACGGATATATCTTTAATTTCTACTCCTTTCTTCCGAGTACTTACAATTTAAGCTAAGTAACCTACACATCCTTTCCTTAACAATTTATTGGCCTGCATCATCGTAAGGCAACACGATTGCTTAAGCGATGAGCTACCATAAAACACTACCTTAGACTTACTATGAGTCTGAAGGTTCACACATTTATTCTGACAGTTAATTATTGCTGCATGGTTATACAACCAATCCATTCCCAGTATTACGTCAAATTCTCCAAATTTAATAGGAATCAAGTCTACGCTCAGTTCATGTTCTCTAATGTTTGCGCGATAATTTTGATAAACGTATTCTACAGGGATTACTTCCTTATTCACAACTTCTATGTTCAAGGGATCTTCTAGTAGTTCTCGGGGTGTATTAAGTCTACTAGAAAAATTCTTCAGATATAAAAGAACAGGTGGCACCCGAATCAAATAATACATATGCATTTTTATCATTGATTGGGATTATACCTGACACCACGTCCTTCGCAGCCACTGCATGCTGGACGGTCATGTTAAAGGTTCTGGCGGTTGGGCGGTTGGATTGTGTCAGCCCACTGATCATCAGTTTGTTTCCCCCTTGTTGGCTGCTACCTCTGCCACTTCCCTTCTTTGGGCAGTCCTTAATCCGGTGCTCCGTCAAGCCACATGCAAAACATCCTTGTATCTTTTTCAGTTTCGGGCAGTTGGGCGAAATGTGCCCCTCCTGACCGCAGTTGTAGCAAGTGTCGCGTCCCTTCCAGCACTCGCCCTGGTGATTCTTCCCACATTTTGGGCATCCCTCAGTCCTCTTCTTGAAACCTCCACAAATGTTTCCCGACTGATTGTTGTTGTTTTTGTTGTTATTGTTGTTGTTGTTGTTATTTTCCCACTTCCTTTTACCCAGATTGCTTCCTCCACTGCTGCTTCCTCCTCCGTGGTTCTCTCCTCTAGTACTCTGCCCTTTCTTTTCCTTGTTGTACAGACTCAAGGCCTCACTGTCGCCTTCCGCAATGATCGCCTTCTCCAACAATGTTGCAAAGGAATCAATTTGAAGAACTGATACCTTGTTAAACAGCCACGGCTTCAGCCCTTGCTCGAAACGTCTCGCCTTCCTTTCTTCATCTCCAACTTGGTGTTCTGCAAATAGCGCTAGTTCATTGAACTTAGCTGCGTACTGCGCCACCATCATATCACCTTGCTTCAGTTCTAAGAACTTAACCCCCATCCTATTCTTCATGCTTTTTGGGAAGTAGTTCTCGAGAAATAGCGTCTTGAATCTTTCCCATACGATTATCCCTTCCCCCGCTTTTTGTTGATTAGCCTCCCACCAGTAGTTGGCTTCGCCCCTCATCATGTACGTAGAAAATACAGTCTTCTGGTCTTCTCCCACTCGAGCGATGGTGAAAGCTTTCTCGATTTCCTTGATCCAGGTCTGTGCGATAATTGGGTCGGTAGTACCCTCGAACTCTGGGGGTCCTACATCCTAAAGTCCTTAAAACTTGTCACTCGATCAGCTTGAGGGTTGGGGAGAACGGGTTCATTGTTCCTTCCCCTAAGAGCCTCTCCTAACAGTTCTACTAACTTCTGGATCGAGTCTACTTGTTCCCTCTCATTATTAACTGACTCCTCAGGTGCATTCAATCTACGTCTAGGCTGCATTTTCTGCATCACAAATTTTTATTTTATTATTACTCAATCATATCACTTAAGTAGTTCTTTAATACCAAAAGAATAAAATTTATAACACGTTTCTAAAATAAACTTCATTTATATTCATATGCCAAATCGTTTCATTATATGATCATCCCTAGCATATTTCTATAAATGTTATCAAATATCCCCTAATATCACAAAAGATGGGGAATACTAACATACTACCATACTACCCCTCTTACAAGGGCTTACTCGGGGTTTACATCACTATCCCACGCTTTACACAAAAAGTTAGGATTATAACATATTATATACATTACATAAGGTAAATACTACAAATATTATGACTAGACTGACTAAGGAAATCTCATCCCATCATCCCACACTCCATAGCGCTCTTGTACTCGATTTGCGCTATGTACGCCATCAGCTCTTGGCTCAAAGTATGTAGGGTCTGTCCTTGCTCCGCTGGGTAGTGGTATACACCATCGATCTCCCTTTCAAAAGCTGAACAGAACACATACCCCATCTTGTTCATCTTCCTTATTTTGCATCTGACTTCATCCTCCAAGTCGTCAGCTCTTTCGTTAGCCGCTTCCCACTTCTCCTCGAAGTGGATCCTATCCATAACCTCTAACTTTAGCTGAGTACGGAGTGCTTCCTTCTCGGTCTTCTCACTCAACTCCCTCTGTTCGACTTCTTCTAACTTTCCTGCCAAGTCTACATTTCTGGATACCGACCTGTAGAATAAGGTTCCCATCTGGATCCTTGCCTCCTTGCGGTATGCAATCTCCACCACTAACTCCTGCATGGCCAGCTTCCTCTGATGGCTCTCGTCCCTCAGCTTCTGGAACTTGGACTCTCTCTCTTGGGCCTCAGCCTCCAGCTCTTGGACTCTGCAGTCCAACTCTAGAATACGCTCCTCGTACTCCCCCAGCATATGCTCCTCCAGGTTAGGATCGTAAGAGTCCTCCCTGGGCTCCTCCTTTGTAGGCTCGTCCTCAACAGAATCATCCTCCATAGGCTCGTCCTCTGGATCAAACTCCACCTTAATCTCATCCTCGTCGTCAGACTCGGATGGTGCAACTGCCTGCACTGGCACAACCTCTTGAGGCGCCTCGTATACTACGTGTATATCTCTGGGCTCCTCCTCGGCCACTCTACTAGGTACTCCTATGTCTGCCATCTTACAATGACAAACACAAGACAAACAAACAACAACTCCATTAGAATGTTAAATAAAACATAAGTTTATTGTATAAAATACAGTTATATTTCATAACATACTAAGTCTCTCAAGAAAAACTATACATGAGTTTTACCTCCTCCTAACCTCTAAGTTCTCTAATAATCTAAGGACACTTGTTCCTAAGGTTTATAACTACAGCTCTGATACCAACCTGTGACGCCCCCAAATTCAAACCGCCACTGGTCTCTCGAATTCGATTCGTCACTTTTTCACGATAATACAATAATAACTAAAATCATACAATCACAACGAAAAATCTAGAATAATATACAATCATTTATTATAATTATTCCCCAAGTCTCGCAACCTACAGTACTTAATAGATTACATAATAATATCAAATAAAGACTTATTACATAATCGTACTTAAGCTTAAACATAGTTCTGAAATAGTCTTAATACAACACCAGAGATTTTAAAACATAAAAGGGATAAGCTAGTCGGTAGCCTTGCCTTTGCCCTTATCGACGCCCGAAGGTCCGCCTGCTCTGCCTTAACTGAAATGTTTTAGGGAAAGCAAGAATGAGCAACAAGTTTGCTCAGCAAGTAATATAACAATAAGGGTGAATGATATAGGGTGAATGATATAGTTTTTGAATCCCAAAAGGGTGTAATAGGATATAATAGTTCAAGGATAGCAAGAATATCAACAATTCTCAATAACAGTCGCTAAGGACAGAAAGGTACCAATATGATTCAATGCTAAATTTGTTTAAGATTTCAAGATAATTGAATACTGAGCAGTCACTAAGGACTATGAACTTCTACCAGAATTAACAGAAATATACTGATAATCCAATAAAAACAAGTACAACAGGTGATCAGCCTAAAGTACCCTACGGTATACATATCGTTCAATCGTACTAAAATGCGCACGTCGGTCTCCCGACAATATATAATTTCCCTTAAAAGAAGGTTGTTCATCTCAGTCAATATAAGACTCCACACCAATCAATTGGTTTAGATAGCTTTCTAATCATGATATATGTCTAGCCGAATCAAATGGCATAGACCACTCTTTATAAGTTCAATACTCAAGATTTAAAGTTCGAAGTATATAAATTGACTTTGTCTTGTCCACGAAATATTTAAGTTATAAAACATGAATCACAATTCCAATAGTTTACTTGTACGACAATAATAGCACAAGCTTAATGAATGCTCAATAAAGGGTAAGGTTAGGAACTTGCTTACAATGTTCCTTGAATAAAGTAAACACAAGGATAGGATACTTGCACAATAAAAGAGTGTAAATTAGGGAACTTGCCTTAAGCGTAGTTTACCAAAGTATAGCTTATCAATGCTTTTCGAATCCAATTATAATATATTTACGTATATAGGATATTCATTAGTTATGAACCTTCGATCACATAAACTTGATATGTAAATTAAGTATACAAATATGGTTCTCACTTAGTATTGTAACTCTATACATACGTCATTACGTACTTAATATATGTATCATAAAATTAGATTATGAGTCACTATGAATCCAATTGACATAGTTCGTAACTATTGTTGGACTTAACATTTGAAGTTTACTTTGTCAATTTAATATGGTTTCATTGCTTAGCATGCTCGTCGATACTTTGAACAACGTTCTAGATATGTATTACATATTAGGACAATCATATAAGCATACATCAATCTCATATCACAAACAGAATGGTCAGACAATACTGCAAGTCGGCGCGGCCTCTCTTGATTTGAACTAAGGAGTGGCGCGGCCGCGCTGCTCCTAGTTCAGATCAAGACAGGGTTGCCTCTACAGAAATCAGGCTTAACCCGACAATGCACTTAGACAACGATTTACGTAAAACCCACAAGTCATGATGTTTTACAACTAGGTCCGACCCCATTTTGTCTTTAATATAGTTTGATATCCATTGGCGTTCAATCAAGGCGTTTAAGTGTTCCTTAGTCAAGGTCTCTTATGTTTAGTCCTTATACATATGCTACACGGTCGATAGGTCTCAACTATACATGTTCACATTATATTAGTCAAGTATTTTAAGTTATGAAATCCTACTTCACTTAGACTTGTCATATTTCATGCCCAACTAATTTACAATGCATAAGACTTACTAGGCATTCATGTTAATCATGTCTATAGGCATGACACACCTAATCATGAAGTCGCATTCTAGAGTTCTTGCAACGTAGTTATCAACAAAACTAGTTTTCAAGATTTCTTTTGAAAATCTCATGTTAAGCCACCAAGTATGCAAAGCTACTTCACTTACTATTCCTCATATTTTCATATATGCATAGCTAGAACACACAAGTATGCTCACAAGTTTCATACTGAAAGTGTAAATAGTTCATCAAGTTCGTTTTTAAAACTTTAAGTTTCCCTTTGTAGGTCATTAAAATTTATTCAAGCATGCAAGGTAAGTTCACATACTCTATGACATGCTTCCACGCTTTCTTGTGCATGTATATATGTAATCAAATCATGATACCGAGTTCAGAATTCAAGTATACATGGCTTATTGTACACATAGCAAGTATAGTCTTTTACTTGAAAACTTATTTCAAATCATGCTTGGATAGTCTATATTACCTTCAACAATATAACTAACATATTGTCACATGTCAAGGCATATCAGAATGTAATACATTTGCACATAAAGTCAGAGCATGTATTACACAATGTTTATCAAAACTACTTTCCAATTCTTTAAGCTTTCTTTGAAATATTCAAACTAAAACAAACTAACATGGCTTACTATATACATAGCAACCTTATTCCACATGTTAAGGTGATTTACAAGCATATTCTAACTGACATAACATGCTCAGATTAACTCCAGTCCAACAAAATTAGTATCCATAACTGGCAGCTGGCTCGGCCACACGGTCATGTGCTATAGAAGTGGCGCGACCTCACCACTTCGAGCAGAAGCAAAAAAAATGGTTCATCTTCTGCAGAGCCTCAACACAACTTTGCTAATTCCTGCAACTAGACCAACTACATTGCTCTCAAACATGCTTAGATAACTCATGAATAATAGTTACCAACCTAATTAGCAAGAATTCATGTATATTCACACATTAATCAAAATAATATCATGTTATACCTTTGCTTTGAATTGGACAGAACTTCTCTTCAAATATCAAATTACTCCCTCACACTCTATATAGCAACTAAGCAAATTAATCTAGCAAAATGAAATGAGAAGGGGAGAGCTCTATTTATAGAGAATTGCTTATCCATACCAAAGCTTTTCACAAGGAATTAAACCAAGAGATGAAGGAAGAAGATGACGGACAACCAATGTTTGGTGGAATAGTTGCCACCCACCACATCAACCCACTCCCCTTTGCCATCATTTGATTGAAGCTAGTTGATGAACTTGGGAGAAGAAGAAGGAATAGGCTTGTAGCCTTTCACTTGTATGAGAGAATGAGGGACTCTTAATTTGGGACAAGGCAACATATCTTCAGCATTTGCAAATCCCATATACTAAGGTTACATATATAAGCCCACTTAGGTTATATAATATATATTTAGGTTATAATTTAATGTCACAATAACATTACATAGTAGCAAATTGGGGTACATGTATACACATTGATATATAATCCATATACATTTTAATAATGTCAATTTATGATTTAATTGAATAGTGACATACTGCATTATCCCAACCCTCATTATTATTATTTCAATTATGTTACTCATGGAATATCAATTATTCACATAGTCCAATTAAATATTTCATAAAGTATACATTAATGCTCTATACATATCACATGGTCACATAGGCATCATTTATGTAACTCATATAATTTATTAATCTTACTATATAATTTTATATATTCCATAGTCACTTGTGGTGTCACACTACACTTTATATAATATAGTTTGTTTCAATATTGCACAATACACACATAACATGTATTCACATGGGTTTATTTATGTAATTCATGTGACTTAATCCCTCTCATCATATAGTTCCTATATTACATAGTCACATCACAACGTCACACTATACTTTATATTATATAGATGTAGTTACTATACAATATGTGATTACATAACTATATACTAAGCAATTAATTTGAACCAACATTAATCCCATAGTATTAATTAACTATTTACTCATTAATATGCTATTACTCATAATAACCATTAATTAATAATATACTATTTATTAATCATCCACTTGTTAATTCTTCTTTAATTAATTTAAATCACCATAATTCTCACCACTGTGCCACACAAGGCATTCTTCGAGCTTATCATAAACTCCACATTTTCTTCTCAATTATTATAAATTCAATTTAAAGTAATTGAGTTAACTCATCTCATAACACATAAATATTTATATTCAAATAAATATTCGACGTTCATTAATATATTTATTTAATAATATTCAAAAATTCTCGGGTATTACATCTTGTCTAAGAGTTCTTGTAATTGAACATGCAACTCCTTCAACTCTACTGGTGCCATCCTGTAAGGTGCCTTTGAAACTGGTGTTGTACCCGGTGCAAGGTCAATCACAAATTTAATCTCTCTGTCAGGTGGAAGACCAGGTAAATCACTTGGAAACACGTCCGGAAACTCATTTACTATAGGAATTTGATCTAACTTTCCTCCTTCTTTCCTTGTATCCACCACATAGGCTAAATACCTTGTACCACCCTTTCGAAGCAATCTCTTAGCTTGCATAACAGTTAAACATCTGACTTGCTTTGGTGAACAACTTCCCTTAAATACTACCTTTGTTTTCAAAGATGTCCTTAAACTTACTTGTTTTTATTTGCAATCAATTACTGCCTTATGCCTACCCAACCAATCCATCCCCAATATTACATCAAACTCCCCTAGTTATATATGTATAAGGTTCACCGATAACGTATGTCCCTGAATTTCTACACTATAATTATGTACTGTATGAACATGGATTATTTCTTTGTTAGCAATTTCTACGTTGAAAAGTACATCTAGATCTTCACATGGCATTTTTAATCTCTTAACAAAATCAACAGATGAAAACGAACAAGAAGCACCAGAATCGAATAACACATAAGCATTTACAGCATCAATTGGTATGATACATGTCACCACATCTTGTGCCGCGACCGCATCCCTCACTGTCATGTTGAAAGTTCTTACATTCGGACGATTCTGAGCAACCCTGGCAGCCATTGCTCCTGGCTTATTGTTGAAATTCTGACCTCCTCCCACATTCACCTTCTTGGGTTTTGGACAGAATCTTGACACATGACCCTCTTCCCCATAATTGCAACATTTGATATTCTTGCCCTTCTCCTTCTTTTTGGGACACCAGTTGGAATAATGCCCATCTTCTCCGCATGTATAACAAGTCATCCCTCTAAAATAACATGCGCCTTTGTGATTCTTTCCACATGTCTGACAGCGCTCAATATTTTGGTTGTTCTTACCTCCTTTGTTGGCATTGTTGTTAGGGTTATACCCTCCTTTTCTAGGGTTATTTGGAAAAGCTACCTCCCACCTTCTCTTGTTGTTGTTGCTGTTATTGTTGTTGTTGTTGCTCCCACTCGTGTTTCCCTTACTGGTAATAACCCTCTTCTCCTTATCAACTGCAATAGAGCCTCTCCTCTTTCTTTGTTATAATGGCCTTTTCCAAGAACTCTGCAAAAGTCTTTACCTGAAATGCCGATACCCTACTCTTAATTTGGGGTTCAGTCCCCCCTTCAAACCATTTTGTCTTTCTTGCCTCGGTATCTACCTGATGTGATGCGAATACAGCCAACTCGTTGAATTTGGCTGCGTATTGTGACACCGTCATCTCCCCTTATTTCAATTCCAAGAATTGAACCTCCATATGATCCTACATCGAAGTTGGAAAGTAATTGGCAAAGAAAAACTCTTTGAACTTGTCCCAATTAGTGGCACCTTCTCCAGCTCTCCCTTTATTTGCTTCCCACTAGTGGTTAGCTTCATCCTTTAAAAACAAAGCGGAAAAATCTACCTTTTGGTCATCATTCACCTTTGTTACTTTAAACATCTTTTCCATCTCGTTAACACAAGTCTGAGCTTTTATGGGTTCATCAGTTCCTCTGAATTCTGGTGGTCCCACTAGTTTAAAATCCTTAAACTGGGTTGTGGTTGGGTTATTGGGTGCAGCTGGTATTACGTTAGCTTGCCTTCCTTGTAAAGCTCCTACCAGAATATTTACCAGGGTTTGGGTTGGATTTTCCTCTGCCTGTTCTTGCTCAAGTTCTCCACGAGTACTTCTTCTGTGTGCCATTTATCTAAATATAACAAATAATTAAGTATGAATACCAGTTCAATAATTAAACATCTCAGTTTGATAAACAGAAATTTGTATTTCACATTGAAAGTCTATATATACATATTTAGTGACTCATTTTAGATCACTAGTTATACACACAACAGAAAATAAACTACATAGCCTATCCGATTAGCAATTTATCCCTATCGCTAGCTATATTATGAAATTTCCTTAGTCTAAAGTTCTTTCTTCTTTGTTGCTACCTTCTTCTTTAGCTTTGCCACCATATTCTCCAACTTCAACAACCTTTTCTCCATATACTCAACTTCTTGGGTGACACTTGGTCCTGCAGGTCCTTGAACATCGATAAAACCAAAATCGCTATATGTCTATGCAATTTACAAGCTAAACTGATTTAAGTGCAAGCTCCCTATTGACTACACATGACAATACGGTATATTTTTATCCAGATTACAAATCACAAAACTCATCGACTGCAAGTTTCACGAACATATGCTAGCATGGCAAAATCTAAGTTTACACTTCATTTTTCAAGTCCATATAAACTATTATAGTAGATGTTGATCAGGCATCTAAATATACAAAACAACCATGCTTCATACATACATTTCAAAGAGGCATAAAACCTTAGACTAAGCAATAAAATCCATTTAAATCCTATAATGGTGTGTGGTTCAGAGATGAACTAACTACCATTTGGTAATTGTGACGCCCCCAAATTCTCTACATTTCTTGTAGCAGATTTGGTGCTCACGTAAATATTCCATAAGATAATAATTCCTATCAATCCAAGATTCACAGTATTCCAGAACGAACAATCAACGAGATACGAGGGCTGACATTCGTTATCAGACCCTGTTTTGTAACTTTGACAGTTTTGCTTAAAACTCCATTCTGATGCTTTTAAATGTTATGGATTCGTGTTTTAGAAACCCAGATCACTAAACAATATCCTAATTAACATATTTAAACAATAAAAATAACAACATAAATTTCAGATTTAAGATCTAGAGCTAGGGTTAGGTTTTTACCCCTTTGAGCAATTTTTTCTTTTCTCCTTTCTGTTTCTGATCTTGGCTTGTTAAGTGTTGATTCTGTACCAATATATGATGTATATTTAGTGTAAAACTCGTGGGTTTAAAGAACCAACACTTATCTTGATGTCCAAAGTTCAAGTGGGGGTTAAACTTAAGTTTTCTTTCTTATTTTGACAACTAATCCTAGATCATTAATGTGCTAGGTTGTGTTGTCATGCCAATAGTGTTTAGTGCCATGTGACAAATCTTTTGCTTGCAAGCAAAAGATTTGTTGCTATCTTGTTTTAATAAGAGAATAAAATAAGGGCATTTTGGTAATTTTACATATACTAAGGGTATTTTGGTAATTTTCCACTTAAATCTAAGGGTAATTTAGTCATTTCATATTATCCTTAGAAAATTTAAAAACGATAATGAACAATTAGGTTTTGTTGGTTTAGAATTAGGGTTTATAATATAAATTAGGATTTATAATTAGGATTAGGGTTTCCTAATCTCTAATTATGGTTTCCTTACAATCTTTTTCGATTAAATCTATAATACATCATATTAAATTAATATATGTATATATTCATAATCATATATAACATTATAAATGTATTATGCTATAATTCCCATTTATTATATTAATTAGGGTTAGGATTCCTTATTTAAATATAATTATAAATTAGGGTTTATCTATAAAACTTTCCATATATCTGTATATAGTTATATCTTATGTGTTGATATATAATTATCTATACTAATAATAAAGTTAAATACACATCACACAAGATATTAAACATATTTTATTTACTGTTTATATTAATATTCTTGTTCAAAGTTTGGAATATTACAATCACCCCCTCTTATAAGAATTTCGTCCCGAAATTAAAAATATAGCATATGAAAACAAATACGGAAAGTCTTCTCGCATCTTATCTTCTAGTTCTCATGTAGCTTCTTTAATATCATGATTCTTCCAAATTACTTTAACCGATGATATAACCTTATATCTCAACACCTGCTCTTTTCGATCCACTATCTGTACCGAAACTTCTACATACGATAAATCTTTCTCTATTTGTATAGGTTCATAGTTTATCACATGCTTAGAATCAGGTTTATACAGACGTAGCACAGACACATGAAACACATTATGGATGTGTGTTAACTCTGTGGGTAGGGCTACCTCGTAGGCTACTTCACCTATTCTTCTTAATACTTGAAACGGGCCAACGAATCTTGGGCTCAGCTTTCTCTTTTTACCAAAATGAATCTTGCCTTTCCAAGGAGACACTTTCAGAAATACATGACTCCCAACATTAAACTCTCGTAGTTGTCTGTGTTGATCTACATATTTCTTTTGGCGGTCCTGATGTGACAACCCGGATTTTCAAAAATTGTTAAAATAAGAATTTAATGAATGAAATTCTTATTATGACGTGTTTTGCGTGTATGTAAATATATATATATATATATATATATATTCATATATTGAGATAATGAGGTTTAATAGTTAAATTAACTATTGAAGAAATTAAATGAAGTTATTACGAAAAGAAAATTAACTGAATATTATTAGTTAATTTAATTAAGTTAAAGATTATATTATGAAATAATATAATTTGGTTATTATTCCTTGTTGGCAGTGGAATTATTATGAATTAAATCTCATAAATAATGTGAGTATTCACTTAATTAAAATAGTGAATGAATATAAATATAATTGTTTTACTAAAATATGAAGGTAATATATTACATGTAAGAGTAATACGTTTATGTAATGGCTTAATATTTTATATTTAGCCAAGTGAATGTAAATGGGTATGAGAATGAGAAGAACCAATATAATTATAAGTAAATATTGGTGTTAGGATTATTGAATAAAATAAATATTCAATGAAAATTATTATGGAATAATTTATTTAAGTATGATGGTATTAAATAAATTGATTAATATTGAAGTGGTGATTAGATGTATGGATTAAATAAATTGTATTGAGACAATTTATGCGAGGAAAGGAATTAAATAATTATATATTATAATTATATAATTCATGTGAGTTAATTATAATTAATGGAATAAATATTAATTGTTTAATGGAAAGGTTTAATTTAAGTTGAGGCGTTATGAAAATAATTTCGTAATGTATGGAGTAATAGTTATACATATTATAATTGTATAATTATTCAATGTAGCTAGCTAAATAATTTAGCAATAAAGTGTAGCTTGACATAGGTATCATATAGTAAAAGAAAAATTAAAATAATCAACAAGAGAGTCTAATAAAGTTAGCCAAACAAGGCTTAGAGACTCTCCATATTTTTAGCGGCTGGAAACTTTTCCTTTGTATAACCGATACAAATTAAAATTACGTAACTTTCATCAGTTTATTCCTCCTTCACATGAGTAGAGAAAACACAGAGAGAAAGATTGAGCTTAGAGAAAAATTGAGAAGAGGGAAGAGAAACTCTGAGAATCAAGATGAAAAAGAGGATTAAACAAGGACTTTGAATCATCTATTCTAAATTTAAAGAAGAATCAAAGGTAAATTTTTGAAGTTTCTAGCTTTGGTTTTATTTTCTAGAAGTTCTTCTTTGTAATTAGTTTTGAGGGTTAAATTGTTAAGAGATTGATCATATATGTTAATTGGTATGTATAATTTGTATATGTAATCTATAACAGGTTTTCATGTAATCATATTCGTGGAAACATGTGTTAGAAGAAAAAATTTGGTTTATGGCTTAGTATATGTATTTTGGTCCATTTTAAGGCTTAAATTGATGGTTAGATCATGTATATAATCTGAAATTGATAATAGATGTTGTTAGTATGTTGAATGACAAAAACAACGAAGTTTAAACGGATTGATTTGGTTAGGAATCGAATTCGTGGTGAATGATTTCGCTAAAACATGTTAAAACATGTAAAACTAATATGAACATGAGTTTAGGCCAAAATTTAGGTTGGTTAGTGTTTTTGTAAATTATTGGTTCTTTGATAGGTTGTAGTTCTATGAATTACGAATCCATAGAGTCAAAAACGGACTCAATCGGATGTGTATAACTCAAGTTATGAAGATTTGAAGGAGAAAACGTCCAAAAATCGCGAGAACAGTGATCTGTAAAGTCTGGTTCTGCTACCAGGAGCAGCTGCTCGGTGCCCTAAGCCTTTTGGGTTGAAGCTGCCCTCTATGGCACAGCTGCGCTGGTTCCAAGGCTTAAAGGGGCGCAGCTGCGCCGGACACCTGTCAGGCGCAGACGTGCCCGAGTGGACTGTTTTGACATCCTGTAGTAAAAAACGGCCATAACTTTCTAATACGAACTCGTATTGGGGTGATTCAAGATGACCCGGAACGAGCACGAGTAGACATACAACTTTTGTTCTTTAACTTTTTCGATTTGAGGTCGTTAGCTAGGGTCAAAATGGTTATTTTTGGGACTGATGTGTTTTTGGAGGCAATCGCGGGGTGTCGGGCGTGCACATATGCACATGTAATGCTCCCGGCCATGTAAAATGATGTTCTAACTTCCATAACATAACTATTATGAATTATAATGATACTTAACATTAATCCTTGAGTATTAGACGATTCGTATGGGCGTGCTAAGCGTGCGCAAATACGTGTCGTTTGGGCGTTCGAATAGGCAAGTTTGACGTACGGACGTGCAAGCGTTGCAGCGCCATAACGAGTGTGCATTACCTTGTTTAATATTATGTTTTCAATAAGAATGAAACATTATAGAGTAATGTAACCCAATATAGGAGAATGCAAAGCACATGCAAAAGAGGCGAGTTAGGCGTGTGACGTATGAACGTCGAAATGCCGTGTAATGTGGTAATACACTTAAATAATGTTTTGATTCTAATGAAACGAACATTATAATATATGAAATGTGATTAATATAAAACCAATAGGTAGTCCTAGCAGGACTTAAACACTCGAATAAATTTTGAATATTACGAAAAAGAAATATAGTGAAATATAAGTCGATAGTTAACACAATTAAATTGAACATTGTGTATTGATAATAGGAAGGGTTATGAGATGTAGAGTAAAGTTTACATTACAACTAATATGTTTTGCTATGTGACTAATAGTTGATGTGCATGATTATATAATTGTGTAGGGCACGTGAAGTGCAGATATCTGTAAGCTGTTAAACTGTTATTGGTAAACAACGATCAAGGCAAGTCTTTCAGTTCCTATTTTCTACGTGCACTTGATGATGAACTATTTTAAATTATTTTGCAAAGAGCATGATATATTGTATATATGTTGTAAGCATGAAATGTTAAAGTCAATTTATGACTACATTAATTGATTAAAGAATGTTGATTGAGTAAAGAACTCAATCTTTATATTTGTTATGTGATGTAAAGCATGTATGCCATGTTACTTTAATTATTATGAGATGTATGTTGAGTATGTATTTATGTGCTATGTGATGCATGAAAGCTGTTAGATCTTGCTGAGCTGTCGAGCTCATTCTTATAAATAATCACTTTTGCAGGTTAAGAATTCAAGGTAACGCTATGTGCTACTTGAAAGAAATGAATCAGATGTAATGCATGAAGATTTATATACTTTGGCTGAATTGTTATTATTTTGGACTCTGTTTAAGGTTTCAGATAATGTATTTGATAATGTATGATGGTTAACAGATGTTGAGTTATAAAATTTAAATTTTACCCGATGATAAGGGTTATTGAATGCGGTTGTAAGTTTTAGATTATAATAACTCTGACGAAGCGATTCATGAAATAAAGTTGAATCAAAGTTATGTAATGATAAAGGTTGAGATTCAGGGATAATAAAGAAGGAATAATATAAAAGTTTTAAATATTTCATATTTTTAGTGATTGTATCATTGATTAATGATGTAAAGTCTGAATAAGGATGTATTGTTAACGACCGATGTCGAGAGTTGTATTGTATGAATTTTGGGGTCGTTACAGTTGGTATCAAAACTGATAAGTTATACACCTTAGGTAAGAGTACCTTAGGCTATGACCTTAGAGAATGAGAAGTTAAGTTACGTATAACGAAAAGGTAATTCCTTTCACATACGTAGAAGTATAGGATGAGTTAAGTCTTAGAAATGTTATAAGAAGAAGGTAAGAATAACGAGGAATAAAACTCGAATAAAATGTTGAACTTTATAAACGAATTACAAATTCTTAAAAGAAGAGTTAATAAATAAACAAGAAGATTCAAAGAAGAATCTTGAAGAGATATGAAGATGAGAATCAGGAGTTACCTAACTCCAATAATAAAGATGACGAATAACGATGAATAGACAAAGTCTATAAGATTAAAATCATAATAAAGTCATGATATAACATGATGAAAGGAAAAGATAAGAAGTTTTAAAATAAAACGATAATGAGATGGGAAAGAATCATATGGTAGATGATTATAGAATAAGGTCACGACGTGATCTTTTAAAGTTGAAAGACAGATGGTCAGTAATGATTGAATAGTTATAGTTTGATGCTATAATGAGAATGTACTATGATATAGTACGAGGTTAACTCACGAGGAGTTATAAATGATGAGATGCGGAAAATTCGTATCGAATAAAGAGCAAGTGATGAGCAAGATAGAGTTAGGTGGGATTTCAATTGAATAATCATGTGGGATTTCAATTGAATAATCATGTGATGGCTGAGTTGTACAAACCTTTGTATGGGCGAGGGTTTGGTGCTTGCACTTAGTTTATCACATTGATAATCATTGGAATGTTGGTGTCGCGCTATAAATGTATATGTGGTGAAAAGGTGATTCTTTTCTCATGTGTATATTTGATAGTTAGAGACTATTAAGATTAGTAAGATGTTATTAGGATTAAGTGCGAGTTCTTAAAACTCATGCTTATGGTAAGTTCATGACTCATAATCATATGGTATATTTGGAACTCCTCAGCGAATGGACGCCTATGGTCTGACTAGGAAGTTCTTAAACTCATATTATTGTGGAAAGTTCCTGACTTTCAAAGTGTGGAAAGTTTGATGAACTATACTGGGAATAGAAATGTTATGGTGTAGGAAGCATTGATGTTGTTTAAGGTTGATAGAATGATTAAGTAATGATAGAGTAAAGATTTAATTGATGGAGAAAGTTTTATATTCTAAATCTCCTAGATTTGCTAAATTTTTAAAATTTATTGACTTCTTGCTGATGTTGCACTTCTGTTTTCTTGAAAAACATTGGATCAAATGATGGAACCAATGAATTTTATTAAAATAGTGATATTATTCACATGTCTATGCTAATTGCTTCAGCTAGACAAAAATAATTTTAAATTTTCAAAATATATTTTATGTGTTCTATGCATCATTTGATGTGGTGTAGAGACAATAATCGAGGAAGTTATCAATGCAGTTAAACCTAGTGTTGGATGTGATCGTCTGATCGTCAGCCCACTATGGTGTGGTGTAGTATGACAACGTCATGTAATGACGAAATCCTCAACGTAGCATTATTACGGTACGGTATCAGGATATTATGAAAAGATTTACTTACTATTTTTAGTTTCCTTAAACTATAAAAAAAAGAGAGATTTATCTACTTTTGTTTCCTTAGACTACAAAAAAACATTTTTTTTTTAATAAATAAATAAATATTTATTTTGTTGGTTAAAAATATATATGTATATATATATATATTCCGATTGATGTCCGAATCGTTGCTAGAGGTCTATGCTATTTGATTCAGCTAGACAAATATTGAAAGATGTTTATGAAATTCGAGCGTTCTTGGTCAAATTATGCCAAACCAAATTATTTTGGTGCAGATTCAGATGTTAAGAAGCTGAGGTGAACAACCCTATAAAAGGGGGACATGTTATCGGAGACAATGGTTCCGAACGTAACGCATATAGTCGTTACGATGTTAAGATGTAATACGTTGTGCACGACGTAGGGGTACGATAGGCTGATCACCTAGAGTACTTGCAGAGAGTGTTTTCAGTCTGTGTGATTGCTAAACATTCTGTTAAATATGGTTTACAGTGGTAATGCACTATTAAACCTGGAGAAGAGTTCAAGGTCTTATGACCCCTCAGCGTGAATTAAAATCTTTTAAATTCCTGTTATTCATATCGCTTCCCAATTATTGAACAATTGTGGAAGATTGTTATTATTCTGAAGGTGAAGGTGGCAAGAATGATATTCTCTAGAAAAAAATAATTATGGAACACAACAAGTTAGTGAATAAGATTAACGTAAAATCTACTTTGATAGATTGAATGAATGAAGATTAATAAAAATTTTGAGGACGAAATTCTTAGAAGAAGGGGTGAATGTGATAACCCGAATACTTATAAGATAGTGAATTATGAAGTATATGTCTTCGACGAGTAAAGTATATGGTAATGATCCTTAGAAAGGAAATAAACGAGTTAGAGAATATATAATATTTGAAACATAATTGTGTTTAATTGAAGGTTATGAAATAAAACCTAGAAATTTGTTGAAGAACGGAATGTAGTAGAATATATATGTATAACCTATATTAAGGTAATGTGTTGAAGTTATTCAACGATAAATATTTTTAAAGAGATTTGATGGAAACCTGAGTAAGGTAGGGTTTTGGTGATTCCGAGGACGGAATCCTTATAAGGAGGGAAGGATGTGACAACCCGAATTTTTAGAAATTGTTAAAATAAGAATTTAATGAATGAAATTCTTATTATGACGTGTTTTGCGTGTAAATAAATAAATATTAGGATAATAATGTTTAATAGTTAATTTAACTATTCAAGAAATTAAATGAAGTTATTACGAAAAAGAAATTAACTGAATATTATTAGTTAATTTAATTAAGTTAAAGATTATATTATGAAATAATATAATTTGGTTATTATTCCTTGTTGGCAGTGGAAATATTATGAATTAAATCTCATAAATAATGTGAGTATTCACTTAATTAAAATAGTGAATGAATATAAATATAATTGTTTTACTAAAATATGAAGGTAATATATTACATGTAAGAGTAATACGTTTATGTAATGGCTTAATATTTTATATTTAGCTAAGTGAATGTACATGGGTATGAAAAATGAGAAGAACCAATATAATTATAAGTAAATATTGGTTTTAGGATTAATGAATAAAATAAATATTCAATGGAAATTATTATGGAATAATTTATTTAAGTATGATAGTATTAAATAAATTGATTAATATTTAAGTGGTGATTAGATGTATGGATTAAATAAATTGTATTGAGACAATTTATGCGAGGAAAGGAATTAAATAATTATATATTATAATTATATAATTCATGTGAGTTAATTATAATTAATGGAATAAATATTAATTATTTTAATGGAAATGTTTAATTTAAGTTGAGGCATTATGAATATAATTTTGTAATGTATGGAGTAATAGTTATACATATTATAATTGTATAATTATTCAATGTAGCTAGCTAAATAATTTAGCAAAAGTGTAGCGTGACAAAGGTATCATATAGTAAAAGAAAAATTAAAATAATCAAGAAGAGAGTCTAATAAAGTTAGCCAAACAAGGCTTAGAGACTCTCCATATTTTTAACGGCTGGAAACTTTTCCTTTGTAGAACCGATACAAATTAAAATTACGTAACTTTCATCAGTTTATTCCTCCTTCACATGAGTAGAGAAAACACAGAGAGAAAGATGGAGCTTAGGGAGAAATTGAGAAGAGGGAAGAGAAACTCTGAGAATCAAGATGAAAAAGAGGATTAAACAAGGACTTTCAATCATCTATTCTAAATTTAAAGAATAATCAAAGGTAAATTTTTGGAGTTTCTAGCTTTGGTTTTATTTACTAGAAGTTCTTCTTTGTAATTAGTTTTGAGGGTTAAATTGTTAAGAGATTGATCATATATGTTAATTGGTATGTATAATTTGTATATGTAATCTATAACAGGTTTTCATGTAATCATATTCGTGGAAACATGTGTTAGAAGAAAAAAATTTGGTTTATAGCCTAATATATGTATTTTGGTCCATTTTAAGGCTTAAATTGATGGTTAGATCATGTATATAATCTGAAATTGATAATAGATGTTGTTAGTATGTTGAATGACAAAGACAACGAAGTTTAAATGGATTGATTTGGTTAGGAATCGAATTCGTGGTGAATGATTTCGCTAAAACATGTTAAAATATGTAAAACTAATATGAACATGAGTTTTAGGCCAAAATTTAGGTTGGTTAGTGTTTCTGTAAATTATTGGTTCTTTGATAGGTTGTATTTCTATGAACTACGAATCCATAGAGTCAAAAACGGACTCAATCGGATGTGTATAACTCAAGTTATGAAGATTTGAAGGAGAAAACGTCCAAAAATCGCGAGAACAGTGATCTGTAAAGTCTGGTTCTGCTACCAGGCGCAGCTGCTCTGTGCCCTAAGACTTTTAAAGCACAGCTGCCCTCTATGGCGTAGCTGCTCTGGTTCCAAGGCTTAAAGGGGCGCAGCTGCGCCGGACACATGTCAAGCGCAGACGTGCCCGAGTGGACTGTTTTGACATCCTGTAGTAAAATGGCCATAACTTTCTAATACGAACTCGGATTGAGGTGATTCAAGATGATCCGGAATGAGTACGAGTAGACCTACAACTTTTGCTTTTTAACGTTTTTGATTTGAGGTCGTTAGATAGGGTCAAAATGGTTAGTTTTGGGACTGATGTGTTTTTGGAGGCAATCAGGGGGTGTCGGGCGTGCACGTATGCACATGTAATGCTCCCGACCATGTAAAATGATGTTCTAACTTCCATAACATAACTATTATGAATTATAATGATACTTAACATTAATCCTTGAGTATTAGACGATTCGTATGGGCGTGCTAAGCGTGCGCAAATACGTGTCATTTTAGCGTTCGAATAGGCAAGTTTGACGTACAGACGTGCAAGCGTCGCAGCGCCGTAACGAGTGTGTATGACTTTGTTTAATATTATGTTTTCAATAAGAATAAAATATTATAGAGTAATGTAACCCAATATAGGAGCATGCAAAGCACATGCAAAAGAGGAGAGTTAGGCGTGTGACGTATAAACGTCGAAACGCCGTGTAATGTGGTAATACACTTAAATAGTATTTCGATTCTAATGAAACGAACATTATAATATATGAAATGTGGTTAATATAAAACTAATAGGTAGTCCTAGCAGGACTTAAACACTCGAATGAATTTTGAATATTACGAAAAAGAAATATAGTGAAATATAAGTCGATAGTTAACACAATCAAATTGAACATTGTGTATTGATAATAGGAAGGGTTATGAGATGTAGAGTAAAGTTTACATTACAACAAATATGTTTTGCTATGTGACTAATAGTTGATGTGCATGATTATATAATTGTGTAGGGCACGTGAAGAGCATATATCTGTAAGCTGTTAAACTGTTATTGGTAAACAACGATCAAGGCAAGTCTTTCAGTTCCTATTTTCTACGTGCACTTGATGATGAACTATTTTAAATTATTTTGCAAAGAGCATGATATATTGTATATATGTTGTAAGCATGAAATATTAAAGTCAATTTATAACTACATTGATTGATTAAAGAATGTTGATTGAGTAAGGAATTCAATCTTTATATTTGCTATGTGATGTAAAGCATGTATGCCATGTTACTTTAATTATTATGAGATGTATGTTGAGCATGTATTTATGTGCTATGTGATGCATGAAAGCTGTTAGATCTTGCTGAGCTGTCGAGCTCATTCTTGCAAATAATCACTTTTGCAGGTTAAGGATTCAAGGTAACGCTATGTGCTACTTGAAAGAAATGAATCAGATGTAATACATGAAGATTTATATACTTTGGTTGAATTGTTATTATTTTGGACCCTGTTTAAGATTTCAGATAATGTATTTGATAATGTATGATGGTTAACAGATGTTGAGTTGTAAAGTTTAAATTTTACCCAATGTATAAGGGTTATTGAATGTGGTTGTAAGTTTTAGTTTATAATAACTCTGACGAAGCGATTCATGAAATAAAGTTGAATCAAAGTTATGTAATGATAAAGGTTGAGATTCAGGGATAATAAAGAAAGAATAATATAAAAGTTTTAAATATTTCGTATTTTTAGTGATTGTATCATTGATTAATGATTTAAAGTCTGAATAAGGATGTATTGTTAACGACCGATGTCGAGAGTTGTATTGTATGAATTTTGGGGTCGTTACACCTGAGACGCTTGCAACCGTTGTCATATAATTCGGATCTTCTCAGTAGTTTATTGAACTAACTCAGGTCCAAGCATTTGCCTTTTCCCAACTTCACCCCAGCATAAAGGTGTTCTACACTTCCTACCATACAAGGCTTCATATGGTGGCATTCAAATACTGGCATGATAACTGTTGTTGTAGGCGAATTCTACCAAAGGCAACTGATTCTCCTAACTCCCTTTAAAATCCATAATGCAAGTTCTTAACATATCCTCCAATGTCTGAATGGTTCTTTCACTTTGTCCATCGGTTTACGGGTGATATGTTGTACTCAACTTCAGCTGGGTTCCCAAGTGTGCCTGAAGACTCCTCCAGAAGTTCGAAGTAAACCGTGGATCTCTGTCTGACACTACGGATACAGGAACTCCACGTCTATAAATAATCTCTTTTATGTATAACTTGGCCAACTGATCCAGATTATAAGTAACCTTGATAGGTAGAAAATGGGCTGACTTGGTGAGACGATCAACTATTACCCAGATAACATTGTGGCCTCTCTGAGTGACAGGAAGTCCTACCACAAAGTCCGTGGTGATGTGCTCCCACTTCCATTCAGGAATCGGTAGAGGTTGTAGCAATTCACTTGGTCTTTGATGCTCGGCTTTAACTCTCTGGCATGTGAGCCAGATTGTAAGAACCCGAATTTTTAAGAAATTATTAAAATGAGAATTTAATAAATAAAATACTTAAGGCATGTATTGGGTTCGAATATATATATGTATGTTATATGGTAGGATGTATTATGTTACATAGGGTAATATGAACTATGTAATATGTGATTTTTGTGATTAATAAATATATTATTAATATATATTTGTTATTTATCGTAGAGACAATTTAGTTGAGATAAAGGAGGTGAATAAAATTTTTTATCGATATTAAATAATTTATAGAATTATTTTATCATAGTAAGTTGGTGATATTAAATATGTTAATGAATAATCACCTTTTTCTTGAATAATATATGTACTAGTGACTAGTATGATGTATTATAGGTTATTGTTAGTACTTAAGCTATCCATGGATGAATTTGGAGAGTGAAGCATGAGTTAGTTAAGGGAATTAACTAATAAGAATAAATATTGGTTCATTTAAGTTGAAAGTTATATTATGGAATAATATAATATTAAAACCTAAATCAACTATGGTGATTTAGTAAAGGGGGATTAATTCACTTGAATAAAGGGGTGAATTAATATAGGTGTTGAAAATATAATTATAGTTAGTACTTTTTATATATTACTTATATGGTAATATGTGAGAGAGTCTAATGTGCGAATAACATTAATAAATATTGATTAGAAAATTAATTAATATTTGAGATATGGTTAAATGTCTAGATTTAAAGAAATTGTTTTGGAGACAATTTATTGAAAGGGAAAGGAAATAAATATTATATATTTCTAATAAAGGATATTAAAATAATTTCTAATATTGAATTATTTTAATAAAAGAGGGAATGTTATTTTTAATAATAATATTACCTTATATGTCTTTGTATGAGGTAATAGGTATGATTAATTAATATGGTAAATATATTTGCTATATGTAAATAAATTGATGGAAATAATTTATTATAATAGAAAATAAACTTATTATCTATTTTCTATATATAATATATGTACATGTGCCGTACATGTAATTATTTTAATAGATATTATATTAAGGATAATATCTTGAGACAATAAGTAAATTATTTTCTGATAATGAATGTCTTTATTTGGAGAAAACATAATATTTTATGTTATGGCAAAATACATAATTTCTAAGGTATTTTCAGAAGAGTTAATTAATGAAAGAAAAATAAGTTATTTTAATTAAATAACTTAAGTTATTATTTTATCGTGGATATTATTATTTAAATAATTAAAAGAGTAAATCTTAAATTATTCTAAGTGTAAAGGTTATACAAATTATAAGTGTATAATTAATTGAGGTAGCTTAGCATTAAAATGCTTGAGTCACACGAACCTTATATTAAAAGAATATTAAGTGTAGTGGAAGTGATAGTAAGCTTAAGATTGAGCTTGTGAGAAATGCTTTGTGTGGCACGATAATAGATTCGATGATGAATGAATTAATTCAAGGATGGAGGAATTATTAATTAAATAATTAATCTATATTAATTGTTAATTGTTATTATAATAGTATGTTGATTTACTATTATGGCCAGTGATAGTATAATAATAAGAAAATTGGTTATAAATATAATCAGAATTATATTTATTAAATTGATGAGGAATGTGATAAATTATCTTATAATATTAATTATTGTTATGGGCAATATACTATTATCAAGTAATTATTTAATAATATGTTGATTAATGAGTAAATGATTTATAAATATAATAAGATTTATATTTATTTAATGTGAAAATTAATCATATAAATGTTAATTAATTGTTATGGAGATTTATAATTACATTGATTGATGAAGAATGGATTAATTAATAATATTATTAATTAATTGATAAGATAAGTCATTAATTAATAATAATAAACGAGTAGATTATATTTGCTCAACTAGTTGATATGTGCAAATGATGTGATAATTTAAAAGTATAACATATAGTAATGGCACATGTGTTATAAAATGTAGTGCAACACTTAAGTGTGACCCTATAATTATATATAAACTATATTATATAACGCAATGTGACGCATTAATGTGGCTATATATGGTATATATAGATTATATAGTAAGATTAATTGCATTATGTGAGTTACATAATAGTAAGCGTTTATGTGATAATAAGTGTATGGGTGAACATTGATGTATAATAATATCAATTACCATTGTTAATTTATAATGTAGGCAATAAGTTATTATAACTGTAATAATAACCGTTATGATAATAATAAATGTTATAATAATGAGTAATACCCAATTGAATTATATTCAGTGTTAAGAAAATGTACATGGATTATATGTGGTATATATGTACCCATACTTGATACATTGTAATTAAATATTACATTTGTAATTCATTTATAACATAAGTTCTATGGGATGGAGTGTATACCTATATTATATAACCTAAGTGTGTAGAGGTGTATAAACTAAGTGTTGGGCATACATGATATACGCTTGCTAGTTATTTTTGCTGAGTCTCTAGCATAGTCTCACATTGAGTGCCCAACTTCTCCTTCACGTGAACACACATGGCTAGTCTACACTACTCTTCTTCTCAATTTCATCAATCTTAGCTAATGAGTAGATGGGGAGTGGGATTCATGATTGATCTCACCAACTTATTGATAACCATTGTACAACCTTGTTCTCCATTAGATTGGATTGGTGAATAAATCCATGAACCGTGTATTGAAATTGTCTATAAATTAGCTCTTCTCCTCCTCATTTTGAATTGCTGAGATTTTCATGTAAGTGTAGAATTGATAGTAAGCTATTGAGAGAGATATCAGTGAGGGAGAATTTGTTGTAGCTGCAAATTCAAATTGGAAATTTCAGAGGTATAATAATGCTCTTCATTTCTTATTCTCTATAAAATTTCCATTCATACTCTACATTGTCAAATTCTTGATTTGTTGAAATAGATGTTAATTGAACTATGGAATATGTTTGTTTAGTGTTATACAATATGATAATCATGTTAGTTATATCATTTGGCTGGAATAGAATTGAATTCATACGAAATTTTGAGTTTGGCTTAAGATACTGTGCAAAGCAGTGCAGTTTTAGGCCTGGCCGCATGCCTGCGCAGCTGCGCCAGTTTTGTACTGGCCAGCGGCGCAGCTGCGCCAGAACCTGTTTTTGGTTTTTGATTTCTGTTAAGTGCTGTTATATGCTATCATGTAATACCACTTTGGACGAGCTTGAGAACTGGTGATAACTCATAATATATAGATACAACATGCACGAATGTGATCATATGGGTATATGTTATAGAAAGAAACCTTATAGTTTTGAAATGAACCTAGACTAGTTAAAGTGAACTTTGTCATAAATATACCATGTGTATTCTGATTTTTAGAGCATGATCGTATGGTCTATATTTGTGACAACCCGAGAATTATAAAATCTTAAATGATTAAAATAAAGGTTAAAGAATAAAACCTAGATGAAAATTAGAGGAATAATTAAAAAAAAATTAAAGAACCTATATGGTTTGATTTGAATTCTTAAAATGTGTATATGTATAGGTAAACATATATATATATATATATATATATATATATATTTTGTGATGTGCTATAAATACTTTAGCAAGATGAATAATAAGGATAAATATAGTATGAGATTTGTGGGACATGTCTCAACGTATTAAATTATTAGGTATGAGTATGTATATTTTTTTGATTGCTTATATTTGTTTATTATATAATAAGCAAATAAAATAAACTAATGTAGCCTAATATATATATTAGGTATGAGAATTGAATAATCTAAGGGTTATGGCATGGGAGAATATTAATATTGAAAATATTAACTAACTCTAACGGATTTATTTTATTATCTCAATTTATTAATTTTATAACCTAATTAAAGTAAGTCTAATTGGGTTAAGTAATTAAATATATTTGAGTAAGGATTTGATTTATAAATTGAGTGAATAGAAACCCTAATTAAATGATTAGGGTATGATAGAATTATAAATAGTGGACTATAGTAATTTACATAGCCCAAATATTTTATTATCAAGTCCCAAAGTAATTAAAAGAATGACCCAAGTCTTGGCCCAATGGAAGAGGAAGTTGGACATTTAGTAAGTTAATAAACCAATAAAAACAAACCAAGTAGGGAGCAAAATGGGCTAGAGATTTCGGCCCATATAGAGAGGAGAAGAAAGGTTCGTGAATGTAATGATTAAGTTTACCTACTGTCAACAACTCCCCACCAACTCCAACATGTGTCACCCATTTATTAAGCCACTCATTTTGTTCAAGTGTGCAAGCAATGGTTTCATTAATGAGTGAGAGAGAGAGCTAGAGTGTTGGATAAAAATATTACATACATATGATATATCTATATCATATTTACCAACACACAAATCATTCATTCTCTTTGTTACTTTATTTCATTCTCTTACTTCCTTATTTGCTAACTATCCAAAGCAAAGCTAGAGAGAGGGGAGAGGGACGGTGGGAAGAGGGAGAGAGAGAAGGAAGTTTGATCTTTCTTCTCCCCTAAATCATCATCTATTTGGATAGATCAAGAAAGAATATTTACAAAGCAAAGGTATAAGCTTTAAACTAGTTCATGAAATTTGTGTTTTATTGTTCTAGATCAAAACATGGATCTATGATTCAAAAATCTAAAACCTTAGATCTATATATTTATAAGTGTTATATGTTTGGATCTATCACTTTTAAGTTTCAAAAGTTAGATCAAAAGCAAGAAAAAAGAAACTATGTTTTAAAAAGTTAGAAAACCTTGATTTTCTTAGCATAAATTATGTTTTGCTTGGATTTGGTGTATGTTTAGTGTAATAGATCATAAATCATGGTAGATCCATGATCTTAAGGTGTATTACTATGTGTTATGATGGTTTATAATGTTTAATGTTTGGTTAATCAAGAGATCTAGGAAGATTTCTTACAAAACACAAAAGTTTTAAAAACTGTTTTTGGAGAAAACGTAAACTGAAATTCAAAAGACCATATCTCCTATTGTATTTTGAATTTTTGAGTGTGGTCAATTTTTAGACTTAGATCTATAAGTCTTCTAACTTTTTCAAGTGGAATCACTTAAAAAGGATTTATAGATTTTCGTGTGGACTGTTTGTAGCAAAGGAGGCTAAATCTGAAAATTGCTAAAAAGCAATCTGTCCAGAAATTCCAAGGGCAATTTCAACTTATTTTATGAAATAAAATCCAATCTTTTGGGACATTAAAATATATGTTATAAAGTAGCTTGTGTCCAAAAATGAGCTCATTCCGACTTAAATTGAGCAAGTTATGACCATTTTAATATTTATGTTTTTCTGACGAAAATTGCTATAACTGGAGTTTTATAACTCCGATGGCCACAGAATTTAAACTGGAGGCTCACGATAACATGTGTAAGATCCTTCCAAGAGTTGGGAATTTCTGGAGTTAAGCGTGATGTAGCAAATTTCTTAAGGAATTAACTATAAACGGATTTTTGAAAAATACTTGAGGAAAGTGAAAATTTCCTAAAAAATTATTTGTGTATGAAATACATGTATTTATGTGTGTACAAAAGATAAAAAAATAATAAGATGATAAGATTAAAATAGGGGAATCCATCTTGTTGGATTGGCCATCAGGTTGCTGAATTTCAATCTAGTTTGTTGGATTGGCCACCATAATGCTGGATTGGTATGTTTGGATAATCCAGGATGCTGGATTGATATATTTGGATAATCCAGATTGCTGGATTGGTGGTCAGTTGAATCTAGGCTTGCTAGATTGGATGACAGTTGAATCCAGGCTTTTTGGATTGGAGGTCAGTTGAATCCAGTCTGCTGGATTGGAAAATAGTTACTAAATTGAAATTCAGTCTGAATCCAGGTTGCTGGATTAGGTATTCAACTTACTAAATTATAAAAGACTTATAAAATAAAAGACTAAGTGTTAATTCACAAGTTATATGATACAGTAGTGTTAAGTCTAAGGTAGTACAGTCGTACTCTTTAATGGTTGATGTATAGTAGTTGGGCAAAACGACTCCTTCATATAGAGAAGGGATCTACGGATTAGTAACCGATCTAACTCACTATGAAAATAGTGTAGACTAGATGGAAACTAATTTGTTAGTTGTTTGTGGGAAACCACTCAGTATACTATATTGAATATTATTAAAGACTCGATGTGTGCTAGGTTTAGACTTGTGTCTGTATAGTGTTAATGTTATCTAATAGTTGACTATGTGTTTAAATGTTAGATAGTTTACTTATAAAGTATGTCATGTTAATTGAAAGATCAATCTTATAACTGATAGGTCTTTTCAAAAAAGCGATTAACTTAAATTGCGTAGCAGTAATCGACGGTACAGGCAAGTTACTAAACCATACTTTTATTGAGCAAGTTTTCCTAACTCGAACTCGAGTTGTTATTGTAAAGCATGTTCGTGATTAATCAGTGTTGATTATATCACATCTATAATTTATTGATTCACATGTTGTTTATATTGTATATGTTCATTAGGTATGAAAGGCTGATCACCTTCATCATCATATTGTTCAGTTAAATTATTCATGTTCATTGTTGGCTATTCAGCATTATTGATTCATGTTCTTTCACAATTCTTATATTGTTGAAAGTTTGTCAGCTTATTATTCTTTTCAATCATGATATATCTTCATTTGAACTTAAACTTGCTGGGAAAACTTGTTGCTTACCCTTGCTATATCATGATAAATATTTTAGATTAAGACGAAACTTCGGACACAGGCAAAGGCAAAGGCAAAGACAAGTTCCAGGATTAGATTATTATACGATTAAAATGGTAATAGTATTGGATACAAATGACATTGTAAGTCGTATAGGATATTAAATACAGGTATTAAGTTAAGGTTACAGACCGTGGAAATTATGTTGTAAAAGTTATTGTATAAACAATTTAGGTTTATATCTTCCGTAATAGTTATAGAAATGATGTATCGTATCGTACCAGGTCCGAGGTTCTGGGGACCCAGATTTGGGGTCGCTACAATATTGACATGAGAACTAAGTCTAAAGTGTTGAACACACTAACATACATGATTGAAGGTTAAAATATTTCTAAAGATAAACTTAGATGTTTTGGAAGCTAAAGTGCATGAACATAGTAGGATAACATTTTGATATTTCTGGGCATATATGATAATGTCTTTAACATCACTTAGTTGGCCTACATGTATTCATACTATGTTAGAAATCATGAAAGTTAGTAAGCATGAATGAGACATGATTTAAGCTTGTTTAAAGCGATTAACGATGCTAGTTATGCATACATGATGAACATAGTAACCTTGCATGACTAGCTAAAGTGTGACAAGGATTTTTAAAGGTGAACTTAGAAAGTTTAAATGTAATGGCTATATAAAATCGGGAATTATAATTTCGGTAAGGTTTGAGAAATGTAAAAAATAATATAGATCATGTATCTATGAGTTTTAAATATATGTCGAACACCTTTAGTTAAGTGTGTGGTACATGTATATGAAAGGTGATAGTAAGTATGTATGGTTAAGGTATACATATACGTACATAGTTATTCTACGAATACGATGAGAGAGTAAAACGAGGGTTCTAAGAACCAAGATAGAAAACAATGTAATACTTATTATTATATTGAGAATGTATGAATGTATGACTAATAGATATGAATCCATGATTATATAACTGTGTAGGATTACACGAAGTGTAGATATCTTTAAGCAGTTAAGTCGTAGTAGTTAAACTACAAATCAGGCAAGTCTTTCAATTCCTATTTGATATATGAATTCAATAACTGTTAGTTGAATTATATTATGCTGTGATGATGTGAACTTATATATGAATTGTATATGAGATATGTATGAGATTGAAAGTTGATCTTTGATGATATACTTGTTATGTGAGAAGTAACATGCTTAGTAAATATAAGTTGATTATAAATGCATGAACTGAGTATGATGTTATATGCTATGTGATGCATGAAAACTGTTAGAATTGCTGAGCTGTCAAGCTCACTCTTGCAAATAACCACTTTTGCAGGTTAAGGACTCACGGTAAAGACTACGTGCTTCTTGATTGATAAAGTTAAATAGTATCGCAACGAAGAGTACTATTTAGATTACTGCTTGAACCATGTTTAGGTTCTAGGAGTTGTACTTGATAGTTGTTTATGATATTTAATACTTGTCATATTGTAAAGATGTATTAGTTAATACATAGTGGATATCAAGTTGAGATGTAAACGTTTATACAGTAATTCGAATAAAGTGAATCATAATATAGTTTGATTCAAGGATATGTAATTGATTCAAGTTATGAAATCAATAAAAGATTTTATTCAAAGAAGATTAAAAAAGTTTAAGTTATTCCGCATTTTTATAATATCGACCATGATATAAGACAAGAATGGTAAATGACTAAGATTGTAACTTGTAAAAGTTTGGAGTCATTATACGAGATCCTGATAAGGAAAAGAATTTATATTCTAAATTTTAATAAAGCAAGTTTTAATCTTTAAAGTAATGAATAAAAGATGTAAATATTCGACTAGTAGTATCGTGACTGCACCGAATCCGAGGTAATAGAAGGGACCCGAATTTGGGGGCGTCAAAGGTTGGTATCAGAGCTGTAGGTTATAAACCTTAGGTAAGTGTACCTTAGAATATAACTTGAGAGAGGGAAAGATAAAGATTTAAAATATATACGTAAAGATTCAAAGAAGAATGTTGAAGTATCTAGAGAATGAGAATCAGGAGTTTCCTAACTCCGGTAATAAAAATGTTAAGACGATGTCTATAAGATGAATATGATAAAGATAATAAGAATGAACTCGAATGGAGTTTGGTTGATAATAGGGAAAGAACCCTAAGATAAACTAATGATCATGACGTGATCAGATTGAACTATGAAATGATAAATAGTCTGTAACGACTAAGTGATTATAGCTTGATGCTATGAGAGAATGTACTATAAAATAGTACGAGATGAACTCATGAGGAGTTGTATGTGATGAAACATAAAAAGTTCGTAATGAGCAAGGAGCAAGTTAAGAGTAAGAAAGAGTTAAGTGTTGGATTTCCATTGAAGACTCATATGATGGCTTAGTTGTACAAACTTTTGTATGGGCAAAGGTTTGTGCTTGCGCTGACTGCATCACATTGATAATCGTTGGAATGTTAGTGTCGCGTTATCATTATACATATGGCGGAAAGGTGATTCTTTTCTCATATTTATTCTGATAGATAGAGATTTCTAAGATTAAGATTAGATAATACTAAGATTAGGTGCGAGTTCTTAAGACTCATTCCTATGACAAGTTCGTGACTCATAATCGTATGGTGGAACCCCTCAGCGAATGGACGACTTTGGTCTAACTAGGATAAGTTTCTAAACCCATATGATTGTGGTAAGTTCCTGAACTTCCATGGTGTGGTAAGTTGGTGAACTGTACTAGGAATAGATATATTATATATCTAGTATTAAGAGTTTTGATATAGTAAGCATTGATGGTATAAAAGATTGATAGAATGATGAAGCAATGGAGTAAGAGATTGTAGTTGATGGAGAAATTTGGATTTTTCTAAATCTTCTAGCTATGCTAGATTTTAAAAATTTATTGACTTCGTGCTAGTGTTTGCACTTCTATTTTCTTGAGAAAACCTTGGGTCAAATGACTGAACCAATGAGTTTTAAAAACAACACCGTTATTCGTATGTCTAAGCTATTTGTTTCGGCTAAGACAAAAATGATTTGAAAATCTTTCAAAATATATTTTGACCATGTGCATCATGTGATATGGTGTAGGATGGTAAACGATGCAGTCATCAATGCAATTGAACCTAGTGTCGGAAGTATTCGTAAGATCGTCAGCCCATTATGGTATGATGTAATATGGCAAAGTCACAAAATGACGGAATCTTCAACATACTACTAAGTTGGTGCAGCATTTTGACATCATAAAACGAATTTTTTTTGTTTTCTTTTGAATTATGAAAAGTTGACTAAATTATTTCGATTGATGTCCGAATTATTGATAAGAGTCTAATTCGGCTAGGCGACTTTTGAAAAGTGATTATAGAATTCAAGCATTCTTGTGTATTTATGCCAAACCAGATTGCTTTGGTGCGGATTTAGATGTTGAAAAGCTGAGGTGAACAACCCTGTAAAGGGGAAATGTTTTCGGGGACAATGGTTTCGAACGAACGCATATAGTCGTTACAAAACACTACATTGTGGCTCAACGTAGTGGTATAATAGGCCAGCCACCTAGAGTACTCCTGGAGGGTGTTTTCAGTCTTTGTGATTGATAAACATTCTGGTTTACAGTGTGGAGACTCGTGTTGAGGCATTTGTAAACGTGGAGAAAAGTTCACGGTCTTGTGACCCCTCAGTATAATTTGGAATCTGAGTTATTCATACTACTTCCCGATTATTGAAAGATTGTGGAAGATTCTTATTCTTCTGAAGGATGAATGTATTAAGTAGAATGTTCCTTAGAAAGGAGAAAATGGTAGAATGCGATTGAGAAGGTTATAATGATAAAACTTCCGAAAAGAGAATGAATAAAATTATTCAAGAGAATATGTAATATTCGGAATAGCACCGAGTAGAGAAGATTTCGTTGATTCCGAGGACGGAATCCTTATAAGGGGGAGAGGATGTAAGAACCCGAATTTTCAAGAAGTTATTAAAATAAGAATTTAATAAATAAAATACTTAAGGCATGTATTGGGTTCGAATATATATATGTGTGTTATATGGTAGGATGTATTATGTTACATAGGGGTAATATGAACTATATAATATGTGATTTTTGTGATTAATAAATATATTATTAATATATATTTGTTATTTATCGTAGAGACAATTTAGTTGAGATAAAGGAGGTGGATAAAATTTTCTATCGATATTAAATAATTTATAGAATTATTTTATCATAGTAAGTTGGTGATATTAAATATGTTTAATGAATAATCACCTTTTTCTTGAATAATATATGTACTAGTGACTAGTATGATGTATTATAAGTTATTGTTAGTACTTAAGCTATCCATGGATGGATTTGGAGAGTGAAACATGAGTTAGTTAAGGGAATTAACTAATAAGAATAAATATTGATTAATTTAAGTTGAAAGTTATATTATGGGATAATATAATATTAAAACCTAAATCAACTATGGTGATTTAGTAAAGTGGGATTAATTCACTTGAGTAAAGGGGTGAATTAATATAGGTATTGAAAATATAATTATAGTTAGTACTTTCTATATATTACTTAGATGGTAATATGTGAGAGAGTCTAATGTGCGAATAACATTAATAAATATTGATTAGAAAATTAATTAATATTTGAGATATGGTTAAATATATAGATTTAAAGAAATTATTTTGGAGACAATTTATTGAAAGGGAAGGGAAATAAATATTATATATTTCTAATAAAGGATATTAAAATAATTTCTAATATTGAATTATTTTAATAAAAGAGGAAATGTTATTTTTAATAATAATAATACCTTATATGTCTTTGTATGAGGTAATAGGTATGATTAATTAATATGGTAAATATATTAAAACATATTTGCTATATGTAAATAAATTGATGGAAATAATTTATTATAATAGAAAATAAACTTATTATCTATTTTTTATATATAATATATGTACATGTGCGGTACATGTAATTATTTTAATAGATATTATATTAAGAATAATATCTTGAGATAATAAATAAATTATTTTCTGATAATGAATGTCTTTATTTGGAGAAAACATAATATTTTATGTTATAGCAAAATACATAATTTCTAATGTATTTTCAAGAGAGTTAATTAATGAAAAAAAAACTAAGTTATTTTAATTAAATAACTTAAGTTATTATTTTATCGTGGATATTATTATTTAAATAATTAAGAGAGTAAATCTTAAATTATTCTAAATGTAAAAGTTATACAAATTATAAGTGTATAATTAATTGAGGTAGCCTACCATTAAAATGCTTGAGTCACACGAACCTTATATTAAAAGAATATTAAAGGTGGTGGAAGTGATAGTAAGCTTAAGATTGAGCTTGTGAGAAATGTCTTGTGTGGCACGATAATAGATTCGATGATGAATGAATTAATTCAAAGATGGAGAAATTATTAATTAAATAATTAATCTATATTAATTGTTAATTATTATTATAATAGTATGTTGATTTACTATTATGGCTAGTGATAGTATAATAATAAAAAAAATTGGTTATAAATATAATCGAAATTGTATTTATTAAATTGATGAGGAATGAGATAAATTATCTTATAATATTAATTATTGTTATGGCCAATATACTATTATCAAGTAATTATTTGATAATATGTTGATCAATGAGTAAATAATTTATAAATATAATAAAATTTATATTTATTTAATGTGATTATTAATCATATAAATGTTAATTAATTGTTATGGAGATTTATAATTTCATTGATTGATGAAGAATGGATTAATTAATATTATTATTAATTAATTGATAAGATAAGTCATTAATTAATAATAATAAACGAGTAGATTATATTTGTTCAACTAGTTGATATGTGCAAAGGATGTGATAATTTAAAAGTATAACATATAGTAATGACACATGTGTTATAAAATGTAGCGCAACACTTAAGTGTGACCCTACAATTATATATAAACTATATTATATAACGCAACGTGACGCATTAATGTGGCTATATATGGTATATATAGACTATATAGTAAGATTAATTGCATTATGTGAGTTACATAATAGTAAGCGTTTATGTGATAATAAGTGTATGGGTGAACATTGATGTATAATAATATCAATTACCATTGTTAATTGATAATGTAGGCAATAAGTTATTATAACTGTAATAATAACCGTTATGATAATAATAAATGTTATGATAATGAGTAATACCCAATTGAATTATATTCAGTGTTAAGAAAATGTACATGGATTATATGTGGTATATATGTACCCCTACTTGATACATTATAATTAGATATTACATTTGTAATTCATTTATAACCTAAGTTATATGGGATGGAATGTATACCTATATTATATAACCTAAGAGTGTAGAGGTGTATAAACTAAGTGTTGGGCATACATGATATACACTTGCTAGTTACTTTTGCTGAGTCTCTAGCATAGTCTCACATTGAGTGCCCAACTTCTCCTTCGCGTGAACACACATGGCTAGTCTACACTACTCTTCTTCTCAATTTCATCAATCTTAGCTAATGAGTAGATGGGGAGTGGGATTCATAATTGATCTCACCAACTTATTGATAACCATTGTACAATCTTGTTCTCCATTGGATTAGATTGGTGAATAAATGCATGAACCGTGTATTGAAATTGCCTATAAATTAGCTCTTCTCCTCCTCATTTTGAATTGCTGAGATTTTCATGTAAGTGTAGAATTGATAGTAAGCTATTGAGAGAGATATCAGTGAGGGAGAATTTGTTGTAGCAGCAAATTTAAATAGGAAATTTTAGAGGTATAATAATGCTCTTCATTTCTTATTCTCTATAAGATTTCCATTCATGCTCTACATTGTCAAATTCTTGATTTGTTGAAATAGATGTTAATTGAACTATGGAATATGTTTGTTAAGTGTAATACAAGATGATAATCATGTTAGTTTTATCATTTGGCTGGAATAGAATTGAATTCGTACGAAATTTTAAGTTTGGCTTAAGATACTGTCAAATTAGTGCAGTTTCAGTCCTGGCCGTACGCCTGCGCAGCTGCGCCAGTTTTGTACTGGCCAGCGACGCAACTGCGCCAGAACCTGTTTCTGGTTTTTGATTTCTGTTATGTGCTGTTATATGCTATCATGTAATACCACTTTGGACGAGCTTGAGAACTGGTGATAACTCATAATATATATATTCTTGATACAACATGCACGAATGTGATCATCTGGGTATATGTTATAGAAAGAAACCTTATGGTTTTGAAATGAACCTAGACTAGTTAAAGTGAACTTTGTCATAAACATACCATATGTGTATTCTGATTTTTAGAGCAAGATCGTATGGTCTATTTTGACATTAGAACTACGTCTAAAGTGTTAAGCACACTAGCATACATGATTGAAGGTTAAAATATTTCAAAAGATAAACTTAGATGTTTTGGAAAGCTAAAGTGCATGAACATGGTATTATAATATTCTGATATTTCTAGACATATATGATAATGTCTTTAACATCACTTAGTTGGCCTATATGCATTCATACTATGTTAGAAATCATGAAAGTTAGTAAGCATGAATAAGACATGATTTAAGCTTGTTTAAAGCGATTAACAATGCTAGTTATGCGTACATAATGAACATAGTAACCTTGCATGACTAGCTTAAGTGTGACAAGGATTTTTAAAGGTGAACTTAGAAAGTTTAAATGTAATGGCTATATAAAACCGGGAATTATAATTTCGATAAGGTTTGAGAAATGTAAAAAATAATATAGATCATGTATCTATGAGTTTTAAATATATGTCAAACACCTTTAGTTAAGTGTGTGGTACATGTATATGAAAGGTGATAGTAAGTATGTATGGTTAAGGTATACATATACGTACATAGTTATTCTAAGAATACGATGAGAGAGTAAAACGAGGGTTCTAAGAACCAAGATAGAAAATAATGTAATACTTATTATTATATTGAGAATGTATGAATGTATGACTAATGGATACGAATCCATGATTATATAACTGTGTAGGATTACATGAAGTGCAGATATCTTTAAGCAGTTAAGTCGTAGTTGTTAAACTATGAATCAGGCAAGTTCTTCAGTTCCTATTTGATATATGAATTCAATAACTGTTAGTTGAATTATATTATGCTGTGATGATGTGAACTTATATATGAATTATATATGAGATATGTATGAGATTGAAAGTTGATCTTTGATGATATACTTGTTATATGAGAAGTAACATGCTTAGTAAATATAAGTTGATTATAAGTGCATGAACTGAGTATGATGTTATATGCTATGTGATGCATGAAAACTGTTAGAATTGCTGAGCTGTTGAGCTCACTCTTGCAAATAACCACTTTTGTAGGTTAAGGACTCACGGTAAAGACTACGTGCTTCTTGATTGATAAAGTTAAATAGTATCGCAACGAAGAGTAATATTTAGATTATTGCTTGAACCATGTTTAGGTTCTAGGAGTTGTACTTGATAGTTGTTTACGATGTTTAATATTTGTCGTGCTGTAAAGATGTATTAGTTAATACATAGTGGATATCAAGTTGAGATGTAAACGTTTATACAGTAATTCGAATAAAGTGAATCATAATATATTTTGATTCAAGGATATGTAATTGATTCAAGTTATGAAATCAATAAAAGATTTTATTCAAAGAAGATTAAAAAAGTTTAAGTTATTCCTCATTTTGATAAGGAAAAGAATTTATATTCTAAATTGTAATAAAGCAAGTTTTATTCTTTAAAGTAATGAATAAAAGATGTAAATATTCAACTAGTAGTATCGTGACTGCACCGAATCCGAGGTAATAGATGGGACCCGGATTTGGGGGTGTCGCACACTTCCTTACCCATTCTACTATCTCTCTTTTCATGTTCGACCACCAAAAGTGTTGACTCAAGTCCTTATACATCTTATTACTTCCCGGATGCACAGCAAACTTGGAACTATGGGCTTCTGCTAAGATTTCATCTTTCAATACCTGTACCACTGGAACCCACACTTTATCCTTATACCTCAGTACTCCCTCTTTATCTAGTCGAAACTTAATGTTCTTCCCTTGAGTTATCTCACCCTTACATTTCTGACATGCTTCATCTTTCTCCTCCATCTCTTTGATTTTATCTATTAAGGTTAAGGCTGTATCTATCACAAATAGTTTCTGGTTGGAGTTAGTTGGAGCTCTTACTTCAATCTAGAGTTTTTGAAACTCTTTTATCAGTACCTCGTTGTTTGTAATGGTATTCAACCTCTCTTGATTATTTCGACTCAAAGCATCGGCAACTACGTTGGCTTTACCAGGATGATATAGGATCTCACAATCAAAGTCCTTTATTAACTCTAACCACCTTCTCTGCCTCATATTCAACTCCTTCTGTGTAAAAATATACTTCAGACTTTTGTGATCTGTGTATATTTCACACTTTCCCCCATACAAATAATGTCGCCATATCTTCAAAGCAAAAACTACTGCGGCTAACTCCAGATCGTGAGTAGGATACCTTTTCTCATAATCTTTAACTTGTCGCAAAGCATAGGATATCACCTTCCTATGTTGCATTAACACACATCCTAAACCTCTGTGTGAAGCATTACTATAAACAACAAGACCCCCAGTATCATCTAGTAATGATAATACTGGTGCCCTACTCAGCAATTTCTTCAATTCTTGAAAACTCTATTCACACTTGTCCGTCCAATTATACTTCACAGTCTTTCGAGTTAAATTGGTTAGCGGGTTACCTATAATTTAAGCTGGCATTAGCTTGTCTTAGCAGAAGCCCATAGTTCCAAGTTTGTTGTGCATCTGGGAAGTACTAAGATGTATACGGACTTGAGTCAACACTTTTGGTGGTAGAACATGAAAAAAGAGATAGTAGAATGGGTAAGCAAGTGTCTCACATGCCAGAGAGCTAAGCCGAGCATCAAAGACCGAGTGGATTGCTACAACCTCTACCGATTCCTGAATGGAAGTGGGAGCACATTGTTGGTTGGTTTGTGTAACGACAATTAACGCGCAAGTATACGCGGTCAACAAGTAATATAAGATAAGTAAGATGTCGTACCCACGAGGACGAAGTCTTAAATGCAAATCAAATACTAATGTAAGTTCTATACTGTCTTATCTAAACAAATGATTGGAGGTGGTATTTTAAACTATGCGATTACAACTAAAGGAAGCGGGAGAAATAGATGTAATAGGGAGATAAGCTAGGATTACAATTCCCCTAATGCGTCGCCTAATCTCATAACTCTCCACATTACAAACAAATCAAGGAATGGTCAGCCGAGAATAGAACTACGCATATGCTTCTGTCGAAGGCCAAATGCACATCCCTAGCTAGATGAATCACAATATGTCTATCGATGATAATAACTAGACTAGGGTCATTAAGCTCAGTCTCAAGGCTACACAAGGCAAATAGAGATATGTCTATCCTATTAAGCAGTTTATGCACACATTCCTTTAGGCAAGGGCATAACAAGTGTTATTGTATTTTAAAAGCCAGATATTAATGTCCAATATTCAATATCCATTAATATCACTACCAAACACTCTGTCAAGCATTTAGTCAATAAGCAAGAAATACAACAACCCATTCCCAAAATGATTCATTAATATAAATAGGAGAGAAAGTTAATTAGGCTAAACACTAGGTTACATTGCAATCATAAAAAGGAATTAGTTCATAACCATGGTGCTAATACACATTTCTATCACATTCAACATTGCTCAGTAATACACAAATAACTGAGAGATTTGGAATATGAAAACTCCTGTTGTAAGGTTTTCTGTCTCCAAGTCTTCTCTTCTCCGTGTAACTCCTGAGCTGTGTATGATGCAATAACTATTCTCCCCTAAAACACAGCTTCTTTCTGCTCTAGAATCTCCAAAAATATTCTCTGTTATCTCACTGTCTGTCGTCGCTAATCTAGCCGTTGTCTTCTCCTTTTTTATTAGGTCATTAAAAGCGAGCCACTGGCTAGACACCGGAGACGACGCTGCGGCGCGGAGCCTATAACAGCTTGGTGGCGTTGCGGCGCCACTCACGCTGCGACGCCACTCACGCTGCAGCGCGAGCTTAAGAAGGACCCGGGCCGCTGCAGCGCTAGATAACATCAGCATGGACAAAGAGGCGGCGCTGCGGCGCGAGCTTCAGACTAATCTCTGGCGCTGCGGCGCCAGAGTGTAGAAAATGATAATATTGCCCCTGCAAGCTAGAAATGACCTGAACAGCCCTGCATCATACAGGAAAAGCATAATAACAACAAAAGAAATACAAAAGCACAACAAATAACATAAAACAAGCAGCGTCTTAAGCTTTAGAGAATCTGATTCGCGATATAAATACTACTTATCAGATACCCCCAAACTTAAGCTTTTGTTTGCCCTCAAGCAAACTATCTAACATCCACACCTACATTACTAGAAGACGCGAAAGGAAACTACTACTATAGAATAATACCACGATTTCAAAGCGTATTTATAGAGCCTCTCCGAGAATAGGACAAACACTGACATGAAAGGGGGCTTAAAATCGAACATGCAAGCATGAGACTGTACTCGATCCATTCTATGTGTGTGTGAAGACCAACCATCCTAACTAATCATAACTCAAAAAAAACTCGCACAGTCGATTGGTAAAACCAGTATGCATCGCAACTTAAACAATCAACAAGCATTAAGACTAAGATGCAAGCACAGGAAAAGATCAAAAGGCTCTAGCATGAAGACTGTAAAATCTGACTCGGACAGTCCTTAATTACCTTAGGCTAAACAGAGCTACCCATTAATGAGCTTTTGATCAGTAACTCCAAAGCCAGACGACTTTAGGGCACTAGGTGTGGAACACCCCTATGAATCTAATAACTCGAGCAGCAAAGGCCACGTAATCAACATAAGCCAAATTAGACTTTACAAAATCTGAAGATTATTGACGAGTGCATTTTATGCTCCATCTCAACATCGGTCCTGCGTTTATGGGCGAGCGCGTTTTACGCTCCATCTCGACCCACCGCAAGACTTTCGATATTCAATCTCCTTTTCAATTTATTTTATTTTTATTTTTATTTTTATTTTTTATTATACAACATACCAGAATCCAAGATCCAAAACTGTATATGCGTCGAAGTCTTTTATTACCTTGCAGAAATGAAAGATTATAAGAATGAACATACTCTCAAAGTAATAAACGCGCGAAGTAAAATCAAAAAATAACTAGTTAGCACAGTTGGTCGGTGCTTTCTAAAAAGGACAGATCAATAACAGTCTCAACTTATCGATTGAACAACCCCTAGCTCATACATGCTTGACATGACTCTAAGAGATAAGAATAATTACTTGATGCTTGTCATTAGCCACGATCAAAAATTAACGATCAAAAATTAACAGCTATAACACCCTCACCCAGCATATTTACAGTTACAGAACGGGGTGAAAAAAAGGGGGGATCAAAATAAATTAGGCATGAAGCAACAAAAGAAATAACACCATGCCCAAATAAGGAGAAGCCATAACACATGGCATCAAGTAAACCAATTATCTGCACAAACCCCAAAATATGGCTATAAACATAACAACCAAAAAAAAATGACATGAAAGCTAAAGCGAACGCAAAATACTATATACAAAATAAAGCACAAGCATTTAAATATTATAAACCAAAACATTCATTCATATACTTAATAAAACTAACGTACCAATGCATCTTAACATGCATCCCAAAATAAACCAAAAACATCCACAAACATAGCAGAAACATAACAGCAATTCATATATAATAATACATAAAAAGGAAATCTCCCCCAAGCTTGAAATCTGCCAATGTCCTCACTGGCCTTCATCCTCTGGAGCACCATCACCGCCACCATCATCATCGCCATCATCATCGGCACCCGCTGGCTCCTCCTCGCGATCCTCTCCTCTGGCTAGAAATGGTGGTGGATAAGGCGCAAAAATTGGAGGCTCTGGAAATTGAAAGGGCATGGACTCTGCGTCATCTCCTCCCTGAGCATAATAGATACTGGAAACTGTATTTGCGAACTCTACATGATAGTGATTGAATTAGCTCTGCCATTGAGCCACTGTATCAACCTTGCAGTGGAGAAGGCCCCGGGTGGCATAGCCTCAGAAGATGGGGGCTCAGGCGCTTGAGCGGAGGTACCAGCCTCCGATGAGGGAGGCGGCAGAGGTCTCGGTAAATATCCCTGACCCTTTGGGTGCGACGGAGGCCCCCCATCCCATACTCCATAACGGGCTATAATGTGATGATCAATGACAGCCATAGGGGGCTAAGTGATATCGTCTTTCTCCCATACCACACCCGTCCTTTTGCATAGGCGTGTGATCAAAGACGGGTGAGGGAGTCCGAAATTGACGTTGCTCCTAATGGCCTTTTTAATTGAATCCTGGATAAGAACCCCCACATCAACCTTCAGCCCCATAACAATTGCATACAGCAATACTGCCCTCTCTCTTGTTACATCGCTCAGGTGGCGTGTTGGCATGATATTGGCACAAATGAAGGAGTACCACGCCTTACCATAACGACTTAAGGCTTGATGGGGGAAAGAGGTCTTTTCACCGTGGAATTCATTGGTTTTCCACACGGTACCAGGCTTGCAGAGCTTGGTTATAATCTCATCTGTACTGTAACTCCGCATCCCAGACTCCAGATAATCCTTACCATCGTAGTTTGGAGTCCCATACACAGCATTGATGGTACGACTGTCAAATTTGATCAACTTACCCCGAACCGGTACCGAAGCAGGACCATCAGCATTAGCATTTGCGTAGAATTCCTTTACCACCGAAATAACTGCAGATTCGGGCGGCTTGGTGAAGTGAATCCATTTCATAGTCACAATCATGGAATTCATATCGCCGTCCATCTTGTCATCTGGCCTTAGCTCTCTCTCAGGCACCAAACTCCTCTTTGAAAAATTTTGGGCATATCGCTTCAAGGCTTCCTCACTTAGGAATTTTACAGCATCCCAAAGGGGAGAAGGGGTTCTGGATGACGGAGGAGGACCTATACTAGTGCGAGGACGCTTTGAACCCATAGCCAACAAAACTCCAAGGACAACAAAAAGAAAATCAACAAACGAAAATCCAAACTCTGCTCTGAAGAAATCCTTTACCTCGTATTGCTTATAAATAGGATGAAGGAGAAGTAACGGCAGGACGGTTGATGGCCCCAAACGGTCAGAAACAGAAAGGGTGACGGTTGATTTGCCGCACTCTTTGGAAGAAAGGGAGATGTGTGTGAGAGAAAAGAGGGATGAACATGAACTGCTGTAAACTGAATCCCAAAAGCCTCGTTTAAACTCAAAAACACGGCACTGGCGCTGCGGCGTGGCGCATGGTGCTGCGGCGCCATTCTCGGCGCTGCGGCGTGACATCTTGGCGCTGCGGCGCGAAACTTAGGTTAGCACCTGGCGCTGCGGCGCGAGTACTTTGTTCTCCTGCATTCCTGCAGCAAACACCCAAATCCTGAATCAATACACATTTTAACTACTAAACATAGTAATCATCCTAACATACTAATTTAATATCTAGAATAATTCTAAGGAAAACCAAGTGCACTAATGATAACTAAAGAAAACAACATTAAATAAAATCATAAGGATATTATTAATACTGAGATGGGGTTGCCCCCCCCCCCCCCCCCCCCATCAAGCGCTTGATTTAGAGTCGTCGGCTTGACTTTCACCTCGCCTTACACCGGGTCTCCCAAGGTGATGGAGGTGTTTTGCTCGCCGCCCCAATAGTGTTTCAAACGTTGTCCATTGACTTTGAAGGTTTTGTCTGAATGAGGGTCTTCGACCTCAATAGCCCCATGAGGATACACCTTAGCAATTGTGAACGGCCCCGACCATCGGGACTTCAACTTCCCCGGGAATAATTTCAGCCGGGAGTTAAAAAGAAGCACCTTCTGGTCTTATTCGAAGTTCCTTTCGACAATTTTCTTGTCATGCCACCGCTTTGTCTTTTCCTTATACAACTTAGCGTTTTCATACGCGTGCAGACGAAACTCGTCTGATTCATTGAGTTATAATAGTCTTCGTTCACCCGCTGCATCCATATCAAAATTGAGCTTTTGGATAGCCCAATATGCGTTGTGCTCTAGCTCCACAGGAAGATGACAAGCCTTTCCATAAACAAGCCTATACGGAGACATTCCGATAGGCATTTTATAAGCAGTGCGGTATGCCCACAAGGCATCATCAAGCTTCTTTGACCAGTCCTTCCGATTAGGATTAACAATCTTCTCCAAGATATGCTTAACCTCTCGATTAGAGATTTCTACTTGGCCACTTGTCTGCGGATGATAACCTGTGGCTATTTTATGGGTCACCCCATACTTAGCAAGAAGGGCTTCAAAATATTTGTTGCAAAAATGTGACCCTTCATCACTGATTATTGCCCGAGGAGTGCCGAAGCGAGTGAAAATATTTTTCCTTAAGAAATTAAGCACCACCTTTGCATCATTAGAAGGCAAGGCGACTGCTTCTACCCATTTGGAGACATAATCAACCGCAACAAGAATATAGAGATTGTTGTCGGACGACGGGAATGGCCCCATGAAATCAATACCCCATACATCAAACAACTCTACTTCAAGGATATTCTGCATAGGCAATTCATGTCTTTTTGAGATGGTTCCTACCCTTTGGCATCTATCTCAATGCAACACATATAGGTGTGCATCTTTGAATAGGGTAGGCCAGTAAAACCCAGATTGGAGTACTTTAGCAGCAGTTCTTTGGCCCCCAAAATGTCCTCCATAATTAGAGGAATGGCAACGATGGAGCACACCTTCAATTTCCTCCTCTGGCAAACATCTCCGCAGAATCTGATCTGAACACTATTTGAATAAAAAGGGCTCGTCCCAAAAGTATTGTTTTTGCATTATTTAGGAATTTCTTCCTCTGTTGATAGCTCAAGATGGGAGGAAGCACTTGACAAGTGACGAAATTGGCAAAGTCCGCATACCACGGGGCTTTACTCTGGACGCCAAACAGTTGTTCATCCGGGAAGAAATCATTGATGTCTTTGATTGCATCTCCCGAATGAGGAGGGTTTTCCAACCTCGACAAGTGATCTGCTACCTGGTTTTCTGTCCCCTTTTTGTCGCGGATCTCCAGATCGAACTCCTGTAGAAGAAGGACCCACCTTATCAGCCTAGGCTTTGCATCTTTCTTCTCTATCAGATATTTGATGGCCGAATGGTCTGTGTACACGGTCACTTTTGTTCCAATGAGGTAGGAACGGAATTTGTCGAAAGCATAAACCACTGCCAGCAGTTCCTTCTCGGTTGTGGTGTAATTTAACTGAGCATCAGTTAATGTTTTGCTGGCATAGTAGATCGTGTGGAACACTTTGTCCCTTCTCTGTCCCAACACTGCCCCAATAGCAAAATCACTGGCGTCACACATGAGCTCAAATGGGAAAGTCCAGTCAGGAGCTACCACAATAGGAGTTGAAATGAGTTTTTCCTTCAATAGTTCAAATGCTCTGAGGCAGGCTTCATCAAACTGAAACGGCATATCCTTTTCCAATAGTGAACATAGCAGTTTGGTTATTCTTGAGAAGTTCTTGATAAACTACCTATAGAATCCTGCATGCCCAAGAAAACTCCTAACCCCTTTCACTGATGTAGGCGGTGGTAGACTATTGATGACATCAATTTTAGCCTTGTCTACCTCGATACTACTATCAGATACTCTGTGGCCCAGAATAATGCCCTCTTTTACCATGAAGTGGCACTTCTCCCAATTCAATACAAGATTAGTTTCAACACATCTTTGGAGAACGGCAGTCAAATTCACTAGACAGTTATCAAATGAACTCCCGAATACAGAAAAATCGTCCATGAAAACCTCGAGGGTCTTTTCAACCATGTCAGAGAAGATGGACATCATGCAACTTTGGAATGTTGCAGGAGCGTTACACAACCCAAAGGACATTTTCCGAAAGGCAAAGGTCCCATACGGACATGTGAACGTTGTTTTCTCCTGATCTTCGGGAGCAATAGAAATTTGATTATAGCCAGAATAACCATCTAGCAGACAATAGAAAGCATGCCCAGCAAGTCTATCGAGCATCTGATCAATAAATGGCAGAGGGAAGTGATCCTTACAGGTGGACTTGTTCAACTTTCTGTAGTTCCATACATACCCTCCATCCAGTCACCGTTCTGGTTGGAATCAACTCGTTATTCTCATTGGCTACTATTGTCATACCGCCCTTTTTTTGGCACACATTGAATAGGACTGACCCAAGGACTATTCGAGATAGGGTAGATAATGCCAGCATCTAGCAGCTTAATGATTTCCTTCCAGACCACCTCTTTCATTATTGGGTTCAACCGCCTTTGATGTTCAATGGTCGGCTTGGATCCTTCCTCCAGTAGGATTTTGTGCATACAAAGGGATGGACTGATCCCTTTAATGTCTGAAATTGACCACCCCAGTGCCGTTTTATACTGTTTAAGCACTAGCAGTAGCTTCTCTTCCTGGCCTTCCTCTAAAGATGCAGATATTATAACAGGTAAAGTGGATGAATTCCCCAAGTATGCATACCTCAGATGATTGGGCAGGGGCTTTAACTCGAGGACAGGAGGTTCTACAATAGATGGTTGGGCCTTGGAAGTAGATGCTTCTGGATCATTCAGCGACTCAAACTGTCTTTGGAACTGTGTAGATCTCTGGGGTGTATCCAGCCAGTTAGCACGTTCAACATGGGTGGCCTTTTCCGTAGTACTGGTACCTCTTAGTGTAGCTTCTAAAGGGTCTGTCATGCATGTTTCTGAGAATACTTCCCTGACTGCATCATCAATCATTTTAATCTGGAAGCAGTCTTCAGGGGTGTTCGGATATTTCATTGCCCTAAACACATTGAAAGTTACTTCCTGATCCTATACTCTCATAGTCAGCTCCCCTTTCTGCACATCTATAAGGGTTCTCCCCGTTTCTAAGAATGGTCTACCCAGTATTATCGGGACCTCCCTGTCTTCCTCAAAGTCCAGGACAATAAAGTCCGCTGGGAAGATTAACTTGTCCACCTTAACAAGCACATCCTCTACTATCCCCTTTGGGTAAGTTAGAGATCTATCCGCCAATTGTAAAGTAACACTTATGGGTTTGGCTTCATTTAGTCCAAGCTTCTTATATATTGACAGAGGCATCAAATTTATACTCGCCCCCTAAATCACATAAGGCCTTGCTAATGAATTGGTCCCCGATAGTTCATAGAATCGTGAAACTTCCAGGATCTTTCAGTTTTGGCGGGAGCTTGTTCTGTAGAATAGCACTACATTCCTCAGTCAGAGCCACTGTTTCATAATCTCCCATTTTCCTCTTCTTCAACAATATGTCTTTCATGAATTTAACATAGCTCGGCATTTGCTCCAACGCCTCTGCAAACGGGATATTTATGTGAAGCTTCTTGAACACTTCTAAAAACTTAGAAAATTACTTATCAAGCTTTTATTTCTGCATGCGCTGGGGGAATGGCAACTGCGGGATAGGAGGAACTAGCTGTGTTCACTGTAGGGGTTGGTGATGAAGGGCTTTCTTGAGCATTTACCTCACCCCCAGACTTATCATCACTCTGCTCCACAATAGGTTCCTCTATAGTCACTTCTTCTTGCACTACAGGACTCTCTCCACCCTTGTCATTTATAGTTCTCCCACTCCAGAGTGTAACTGCTTTGCAGTGTAACTGCTTTGCAGTGTTCCTTCCCATCCCGTTTTGGGTTGACATCAGTGTCACTCGGCAATGTGCCTTGCGGTCGACCATTCAAAGCAGAGGCCAACTGTCCCATTTGGATTTCAAGGTTCCGGATGGAAGCTTCTTGATTACTGCTCCTTGTCTCATTTTGGGCAATATACCGTGACAGGAGATCTTCCAAACTAGGTTTTCTTTCCTGTTGAGGTGGTGGATGGTGGAACTGATTATGAGAACTCTGTGGTTGTTGGTTGTACTGATTTTGAGCTTGAAAACCCGGAGGGTTTGAGAAATTAGGCCTGGTGGTCGGAGGTTATGCTTGATGGTTATTTTTGTTGCCCCAAGAAACGTTTGGATGATTCCTCAAGCCCGGATGATAATGAGTAGGGAGACTTGCATTTTGCTGCCGCCCGTAGTTGGAAACAAATTGAACTGACTCGGGGCTTATGGCACACTGATCAGTTGGGTGGCTCCCTTGACATAATTCACACGATACTACGACACTCTGAACATTCTGCACAGCTTGCACTCCCATGGTGTCGAGTCTTTTAGTTAGCGCTGCAACCTGAACCGCTAATTGCGTGACTGGATCAACCTCATATATTCCTGCTGCTCTTCTAGGGGCCTACCTATCATTTGGCCATTGATAATTATTGGCCGCCATTGTTTCCACCAATTCATACCCCGCTGTGTGATGCTTAGACATGAACGCTCCTCCAGAAGCAGCATCAATACTCGATCGAGTAGCTCCGGATAACCCATTATAGAATGTCTGGATGGGAAGCCATTCTGGCAGTCCATGGTGGGGGCATTTTCTCAGAAGATCCTTGAATCGCTCCCATGAGTCGTACAAAGACTCTGACTCAAACTGAATAAAAGAGGTAATTTCGTGCCTGAGCCTGGAGGTTTTAGCGGGTGGGAAGAACTTTGCCACAAACTTTTGAGCCAAGTCATCCCATGTGGTTATGGAGCCTGACGGGAGTGAATGTAGCCAGCTCTTGGCCATGGCCTTCAAAGTGAAGGGAAACAATCGGAGTCTGATGGCATTGTCAGACACTCCGTTACACCTAAACGTATCGCATATCTCCAAGAAGTTCATCAAGTGATCATTGGGGTCATCATTTGGTAATCCCCCAAACTGAATATTGGAGCACATTTGGATAGTGCCCGGCTTGATCTCAAAATTGTTTGCTTGGATTGCGGGCCTAAGAATGCTCGCTTGCAAATCTGCGATGTGAGGCATAGCATGCGCCCTTAAAGATTTCTGAAGGTCCTCAGCCATTGTAATAGGAGTATGTATGTCCCGAGCTTTTTCTCTCTGCAGGCATCTGTACGTTCTATCAACCTCGGGATCGAGAGGTATTATATTCCGACCCCTTCGAGGTGGCATACGCCGTTGAGATCACTTGAAAAGAAAATTAAACAGATAAAATTAGTCTAAATTAAGATCGTATTAACTTAGCTTTAATATTGATAACAAATAGTACTAAGTCCCCGGCAACGGCGCCAAAAACTTGTTGGTTGGTTTGTGTAACGACAATTAACGCGCAAGTATACGCGGTCAACAAGTAATATAAGATAAGTAAGATGTCGTACCCACGAGGACGAAGTCTTAAATGCAAATCAAATACTAATGTAAGTTCTATACTGTCTTATCTAAACAAATGATTGGAGGTGGTATTTTAAACTATGCGATTACAACTAAAGGAAGCGGGAGAAATAGATGTAATAGGGAGATAAGCTAGGATTACAATTCCCCTAATGCGTCGCCTAATCTCATAACTCTCCACATTACAAACAAATCAAGGAATGGTCAGCCGAGAATAGAACTACGCATATGCTTCTGTCGAAGGCCAAATGCACATCCCTAGCTAGATGAATCACAATATGTCTATCGATGATAATAACTAGACTAGGGTCATTAAGCTCAGTCTCAAGGCTACACAAGGCAAATAGAGATATGTCTATCCTATTAAGCAGTTTATGCACACATTCCTTTAGGCAAGGGCATAACAAGTGTTATTGTATTTTAAAAGCCAGATATTAATGTCCAATATTCAATATCCATTAATATCACTACCAAACACTCTGTCAAGCATTTAGTCAATAAGCAAGAAATACAACAACCCATTCCCAAAATGATTCATTAATATAAATAGGAGAGAAAGTTATTAGGCTAAACACTAGGTTACATTGCAATCATAAAAAGGAATTAGTTCATAACCATGGTGCTAATACACATTTCTATCACATTCAACATTGCTCAGTAATACACAAATAACTGAGAGATTTGGAATATGAAAACTCCTGTTGTAAGGTTTTCTGTCTCCAAGTCTTCTCTTCTCCGTGTAACTCCTGAGCTGTGTATGATGCAATAACTATTCTCCCCTAAAACACAGCTTCTTTCTGCTCTAGAATCTCCAAAAATATTCTCTGTTATCTCACTGTCTGTCGTCGCTAATCTAGCCGTTGTCTTCTCCTTTTTTATTAGGTCATTAAAAGCGAGCCACTGGCTAGACACCGGAGGCGACGCTGCGGCAGCGGATCCTATAACAGCTTGGTGGCGCTGCGGCGCCACTCACGCTGCAGTGCGAGCTTAAGAAGGACCAGGGCCGCTGCAGCGCCAAATAACATCAGCATGGACAAAGAGGCGGCGCTGCGGCGCTGCGGCGCGAGCTTCAGACTAGGCTCTGGCGCTGCGATGCCAGAGTGTAGAAAATGACAATATTGCCCCTGCAAGCTAGAAATGACCTGAACAGCCCTGCATCATACAGGAAAAGCATAATATCAACAAAAGAAATACAAAAGCACAACAAATAACATAAAACAAGCAGCGTCTTAAGCTTTAGAGAATCTGATTCGCGATATAAATACTACTTATCACATATCACCATGCACTTTGTGGTAGGGCTTCCTGTCACTCAGAAAGGCCACAATGCTATCTTGGTAATAGTTGATCGTCTCACTAAGTCAGCCCATTTTCTACCTATCAAGGTTACTTATAATCTCGATCAGTTGGCTAAGTTATACATAAAAGAGATTATTTCTAGACATGGAGTTCCTGTATCTATAGTGTCAGACAGAGATCCATGGTTTACTTCGAACTTCTGGAGGAGTCTTCAGGCACACTTAGGAACCCAGCTGAAGTTGAGTACAGCATATCACCCCCAAACCGATGGACAAAGTGAAAGAACCATTCAGACATTGGAGGATATGTTAAGAACCTGCATTATGGATTTTAAAGGGAGTTGGGAGGATCAGTTGCCTTTGGTAGAATTCGCCTACAACAACAGTTATCATGCCAGTATTGGAATGCCACCATATGAAGCCTTGTATGGTAGAAAGTGTAGAACACCTTTATGCTGGGATGAAGTTGGGGAAAGGCAAATGCTTGGACCTGAGTTAGTTTAACAAACTATTGAGAAGATCCGAATTATACGACAACAGTTGCAAGCGTCGCAGGACCGACAAAAGAAATATGCAGATCAACACAGACAACTACGAGAGTTTAGTGTTGGGTGTGACACCCCTGAATCTGGGTCCTTTGACCCCGGTCTGGTCGCCACGAAACAATACTAACATCCACCTCTAAACAACATACGATAACTAGAAATGCAAAATATAATAAACGTACGTCGTACATTCAAAAGGTGTTACTAGTCCCAAGATTCGATAACCTTAATACATCGATACAAACATACCCTAGAATAAATATTAAGGTTCATATTACATTAACAGTAATTAAACAAATCATAAAGACAAAGTTTGCTCCTTGCAAACCATCCTATATCTTTCCTTTACCCTTGTCCTTCCCTGAGGGCTCGGGCTTAACTGCAATATAAGTCATGATATAGCAAGAATGAGCAACAAGTTTGCTCAGCAAGCTTAAACACAACAATAAAGGATATATCATGATGAATGAAAAAATATATGACAATGATTTCAATAAAATGAATATCTTAAAGATTCAACAATATGAATATTAGAACGATTCAATAATATGAATATCTGAACGATTTAACAATATGAATAATAGAATGATTCAATAATATGAATATTAGAATGATTCAATAATATGAATATCTGAACGATTCAACAATATGAATATTAAAATGATTCAATCATATGAATATTAGATAGATTCAAAGATATGAACATCTTAACAATTCAACAATATGAATATTAAAAGCAAAGATAATAATTGCCTTTAGAATAACTGATAGTCAAGTAGACTCTGAACTATAACTTTACAATGGGTTCAATAGCTAATTGACCCTTTTAGAAGTACTGGCTTCTGGCTACAGAAACTTAGTACCTCGAGGCGATCAACCTCGAGTACAACGTGAATATGCATAACACTTAAATCTGCTTACTCGTATCATATATATTAGATACCTGGGCACACTCTTATATATGAGGGGTGTTCTGTTCCGTCTAAGAATTCTTACCATCAATTGGTTTGGATAGTTTTAAAGAAAACTTCATACACTAGCCTGACCGAGCAAAGGTTCAGACTCTTACTGACATGGTTCATGAAATTTAGGACCTTGAATAATGTACAAGTCCAAGACTGTACGAGCTCAAATGCATTAGGTGCGGACATCAATAATATCAATGTGGAATAATTGATAACTAATTAAACCACTAAATAACATGCTTGGAAATAAAGTTCAAGCAATTAGGTAAACAACTTTCGATTCAACAATAACCTACTCAATACAATATAAGAAGGATAGAGAACTTGCACAAAGTGAAGTTTAGAATTTGCACAATATAGGAATTTGTGTAAGTTCGGGGAACTTGCACAATACGCAACGTGTGAAGTTCGGGGAACTTGCACAATACTCAACGTGTGAAGTTCGGGGAACTTTCACAATACTCAAAATGTGAAGTTCGGGAAACTTTCACAATAACCAAAGAGTGAAGTTTGGGGAACTTTCACAATACTCAAAATGTGAAGTTCGGGGAACTTTCACAATAACCAAAGTGTGAAGTTCGGGGAACTTTCATAATACAATAATAACCTGCTCAATACAATATGAGAAGGATAGGAACTTGCACAATAAAGGTGAAGTTTAGAATCTTGCTTACTCGAGTAATTGAATAAAGTAGTGCAAGGATTTAAAATACTTGCACAATAAAAGTAGGGTTCAAATACTAGCTTACAATATCCGTTGAATAAAGTAATACAAGGGTCTAGAATGATTCAATAATATGAATAATAGAATGATTCAATAATATGAATATTAGAATGATTCAATAATATGAATATCTGAACTATTCAACAATATGAATATTAAAATGATTCAATCATATGAATATTAGATAGATTCAAAGATATGAACATCTTAACAATTCAACAATATGAATATTAAAAGCAAAGATAATAATTGCCTTTAGAATAACTGATAGTCGAGTAGACTCTGAACTATAACTTTACAATGGGTTCAATAGCTAATTGACCCTTTTAGAAGTACTGGCTTCTGGCTACAGAAACTTAGTACCTCGAGGCGATCAACCTCGAGTACAACGTGAATATGCATAACACTTAAATCTGCTTACTCGTATCATATATATTAGATACCTGGGCACACTCTTATATATGAGGGGTGTTCTGTTCCGTCTAAGAATTCTTACCATCAATTGGTTTGGATAGTTTTAAAGAAAACTTCATACACTAGCCTGACCGAGCAAAGGTTCAGACTCTTACTGACATAGTTCATGAAATTTAGGACCTTGAATAATGTACAAGTCCAAGACTGTACGAGCTCAAATGCATTAGGTGCGGACATCAATAATATCAATGTGGAATAATTGATAACTAATTAAACCACTAAATAACATGCTTGGAAATAAAGTTCAAGCAATTAGGTAAACAACTTTCGATTCAACAATAACCTACTCAATACAATATAAGAAGGATAGAGAACTTGCACAAAGTGAAGTTTAGAATTTGCACAATATAGGAATTTGTGTAAGTTCGGGGAACTTGCACAATACGCAACGTGTGAAGTTCGGGGAACTTGCACAATACTCAACGTGTGAAGTTCGGGGAACTTTCACAATACTCAAAATGTGAAGTTCGGGAAACTTTCACAATAACCAAAGAGTGAAGTTTGGGGAACTTTCACAATACTCAAAATGTGAAGTTCGGGGAACTTTCACAATAACCAAAGTGTGAAGTTCGGGGAACTTTCATAATACAATAATAACCTGCTCAATACAATATGAGAAGGATAGGAACTTGCACAATAAAGGTGAAGTTTAGAATCTTGCTTACTCAAGTAATTGAATAAAGTAGTGCAAGGATTTAAAATACTTGCACAATAAAAGTAGGGTTCAAATACTAGCTTACAATATCCGTTGAATAAAGTAATACAAGGGTCTAGGATACTTGCATTCAATATAACAATCAACTGAAGTTAGGAAACTTGCACAAATAAGGAGTGTAAGTCAAGGAACTTGCCTGTTTGCTCAGCTACAAATAAATTCTAGCTTTAATAAAATTGTGTTGGAATGACCTAGCATTGTCGGCCTCTCCAATTAGTATGTATAAACTAATATAAGTTCACACATACAAGACTCAAGTCATTATATAATTCTATCACATAGTTCACGTAAGTCAATCTAATCTTGTCTTAGATTTATTAATTTTAGATTGTCTAGTTCATAAGTATCAACATAGGCTTGAACACATAGCACTTCCAGTTACTGATATAAATCAACACATATGTTTATCAAGTTTATAATCTCCCATTCGAAACTAGCATGCTCGTCCTAATCTAATTTCGAAGTTATATGTTTTCATGCCGGTAATTCACATACTTTAACTAATACATGCTCATGCTTCAAAGTTAATTACTAAAGCCATGTTTTCGTATAACAAGGCTAAACAATATATAATATGTATGCTCGAGTATACTACACACATATACTTTAATCACGTAGTTCGTGCTTCAGAAATTCATTTCTTATGAATACGTGCATATGCAAAATTCACGCTTTGACGAAACGAAGTCTATGTTAATATGCTTATAGGCCTAACGAACTCTAATACACATGCTCTCATGGTCATAATATCATTCACATGGTATTCAATGCTATTTCACATTCTAAGTTTCTATTACAAGGTACACCAAGTCAAAAAGACAACACGGTACATGTAAAGTATCTCGTAACCGTTACTCACATGTATTAGAATGCATACAATAAGTTACATACATGTATTTAAGTGGTCAAAATCTAAAAGACACAAATCTTGGTTATGTTTACTTTGAAAGTCCTTAAGTTTCGCTTGAAAAACCTCTTGAAGCTTTCAATCAAGTATGCTAACGTGTTTAACATTTTAAACATGCATTTCAAGTTAATATAAACATGCTAATATGTTCATAATATTTGATTATATACATGTTACTTATATGACAAAGTTCGCATTCAAAACTTTAAGTTTACTTTAAAACCACAAGTTTTCTTCCTCTAATATAAGCTAGTATGATTAACCACTTTAGACTTAGTGCTCAAGTCCATATAGACCATATGGTCGGGTTCTAAAAATCAGAATAGTAACGTGGCATAGCATGTCAAGGTTTGTGTTTCATTTTTGTTAGGAACGTGCATCAGTAAGGTTCATATGATCACATTTCATTATGTAACCTATATACGCTAGTTAGCATGCTTCTCATATATTTTTAAATTATACTAATATGCTTGCAAAGTTAGAACACTAACATGCTTCATATATGTTAACATTCGTTCATGAAATCTTAAGTTTTATTTCAAAACCATAAGTGATATGTCAACCATGTGTATCATCATTGTTATGCCTATTCAATTACTTGTATATACTCCTATAAGTGTATTAAGTCTGTTCACATGCCTGCTCTAAGGGATAATGCATGATAGTATACAACAGGCTTGCATCAGAAATCAAAAACCAGACTCTGGTTCTGACGCAGCTGTGCCTCTGGCCAGTACCTAACTGGCGCAGCTGCACAGGTTGTTGTCCAGAGACAGTAACTGCCCTGCTTCGGCAGTGACTTAACCCAACTCAAAAAATTCTACAAAAATCATCTCAGCCACAATGTAATACAGTTCTAACATGGTAGTAAACTATCATAACAACTAATAAGCATACTCCAATCAAGTTATCAATCAAACCATGCTAAATTCAAGGATCAAAGAATTAGGAAATTACAGAGAATGAGAAATGAATGTACTTGATTACACCTCTGAAATTGAAGGATTTGCACTTGCTGCTATCTTAACTCCTTTTTAACTCAAGAATCCTTATCAGAGATATATATATGCTCTCAATTCTCACTTAATGAAATCTCAGCAAATGCAAGGAAGAAGGAGAGAGTTTATTATATAGGCAAATTGAAGAAACAGACAATGTCATTAACCCCAATTTCAAACCAACGGATTGCACAATAACATGGAGGTTAACAAGTAGTTGGTGAAGAGTTTGTGGATTCATCATGAATCCCACTCCCCTGCACTCATTAGCTAGTTTATTGCTGAGTTTGAGAAGGAAGGTAGAGTAGTAGCCCATTAGGAGTTCACGTGTGGGAGTTGGGCACTCAATGTGAGACTCAGCAACTTGCAAGTGTAATACACTATACTAATGTAATCTCTATATATAGCCTATCATGCTTACTAAGGCTACATCATGTACACACATTTTATTTCATATACTTGTGTTATAATTGAAGTACAAATGAAATTTCCAATTACAATATATCAAGTAGGGGTACACATAGATATATCAACATAGACTCCATGTACATTTTTCTTAACACCAATTTAATTCAAGTGGGTATTGTTATTATGTATCATCATAATCGTTATTATTACAATTATAATAACTTATAGGAATAATTATCAATTAACAATTTAATTTACTATATGTCAATAGGGTATATATTGATATTTACCCACACATATCATGTTTCATAAACAATAATGATGTAACTCACTAATGCAAATAAATCTTACTATATAGTCTATATATAATATACATAGCCACATTAATGTGCACATTGCACTTTATATAATATGAAGGTAACCACCACATATTACAAGGTTTAATATGTTGCATACTTGTATGAAATAATATAATATTATTATATTTATTAATCTCTTACTCATTAATTATTATTTATTCATAATAATAATTAATCATCACATTATCAACTAATTACTCCCAATTCATTAATTATTATTTATTCATAATAATTATAAATCAACAACAATGATAATTTCATACGTTATCAATTAATTATATAAATAATTAATCACGATTAACTCTCTACACTATATTCAAGAAATTTGAATATATAATTACTAACACTTTTATCAATATTCTGATATAAAAGTCTCAGGGTTAATCTACTAAGTTAAATAACCATTAGTGATTCCCTTTAATAAAAAGCCTAGCATTTATTCGCATTGGTTAAATCACATAACCACATAACCACATAAGGTTTAAATAAGTTTGAAAAATTAACTCCTAAAAATTTAAAATCACATATAAAATTAATAAGGAGCCTAAAATTCCTGATCGTTACATCCCTCCCCCCTTATAAAAATTCCGTCCTCGGAATTGTAAAAATAAGGTTACTCCAATAAAAACAGATAATTCGCTCTTCTCACTTAGATAATCTCTACCGTCTGCTGTACCACTTCTGGTCCCAACAGTCGACGTTCACCTACCTCGTCTCAACACACCGGTGCTGACACTCTTCCATAAAATGCTTCTAGCAAAATCTCTTCTCTTAGTTCTAGTACTAACGGTACCCAAATTCGTCCTTTAAATCTTAGCAGTCCAGTGCTATCAATCTTAAATTTCAACTCATTACCTTTAGCTAATCGCTTCTTGATGTTATCATAATCTTCGTCCTTCTCTTGTGCCTCCTTAACCTTATCTAATAAAGTCGGGCTTACTGACGCTGTAAATAATCTCTCTTTGGTCTCCATCGGATACTTAACCTCTAAGTCTAGTCTTTCGAAATCTTTCACTAATCCTCCTGAATGGTCAACCTCGATAACTTCCCTCTGCCTTTCCTATCCAAGGCATCTGCCACTATATTTGCTTTGCCTGGATGGTACAGAATTTCACAATTATAATCTTTGATCAATTCTAGCCATCGGCGCTGCCTCATGTTTAATTCCTTTTGCGTGAAGATATACTTCAGATTGTGTATATCTCACACTTCTCGCCATACCAATAATGCTTCCAAAATTCCAAGGTAAAAACTACTGCTGCTAAATCTCGTTTGGGAAGACATCCACGAATTCCCTTCAAATCGGTATAACAGTTCTTATGAATGTATTCTACGGGGATAACCTCCTTGTTTACTACTCCCACGCCCATAGGGTATTCTAATTTCTCACGGGTAAGTCTAACTGTTTAACAAATTCTTCAAAAATAAAAGAGTAGGTGGAACCCGAATCGAATAACACATATGCATCTATATAATTGATCGGGATGATGCCTGACACTACGTCCTTGTTGTTGCGGTTGTCGCTAGCTGCAACGCCCTTTTCTCTTCGGGCAGTCCTTGATTTGATGGTCTGTGGCTCTACACATGAAACATCCTCCTTTTGACTTATTTGGACATTGAGGAGCTATATGCCCCGGTTGTCCACAATGATAACATGCGTTCTTCCCCTTCAAGCATTTCCCCGAGTGGTTCCTTCCACAGTTACTGCACTTTAAACTTTTCTTAGCCTCTCCCTCGAATTTTCCACCTCCGGATGATTGGCTCTCCATCCATTTTAATTTATTGGGGTTGCTGCCTCCGCCGCTTCCCCCCTTCTATCCTTCCTGACCGGTCTTCTTAACTTGCTTAAATTGCGCTACGGCTTCATTACCTCCTTCGGCAATGATAGCCCTTTCTAAAAGATCAAAAAAGGTCTTAATCTTCAATATATCTACTACCTTATGCACCCATGGTTTCAATCCTAATTCAAATCTCTCTGTTTTACTGGCCTCCGTATCCACCTGATGCGAGGTGAATCGAGCCCACTCTTTAAATCTTACCACATTCTCTGCGACTGACACACCTCCTTGTCTCAGCTCCAGAAACTTAACTTCCATATCTTGCTGCGTATTCTCTGAGAAGAAATTCTTAAATCTGTCCCACATAATAACTCCTTCGCCTGCTAGTCCTTCATTGGCTTTCCACCAATAGTTAGCTTCGCCCTTCATCATGAAAGTGGCAAAACTCGTCTCTTGTGCCTCGGCAACCCGTGCGACCTCAAACACCTTCTCAATATCTTCTATCCATGTCTGGGCTTCGATTGGGTCTAAGGTTTCCCGAAATTTCGGTGGTCCTACCAATTTAAAATCTTTGAAGCTAGCCAAGTTATTTCCTGGCTGCCCTGCTGGCGGGGGTCTATTTTGCATTGCTTCTGTTAACAAGTCAACGAAGTTCTGCATTGGGTCGACATTTCCCCCTCCACCATTGCTAACAGATCCTTCCTCCCTCTGGTTCCGCAAAAATCCCCTAGGCGGCATGATCCTAAGGACAAGAATAAAACATTAGGCTTTATGTGAAATGCTATTCATGTTAGCCTTAAGAAGTTTAGGACGTCTATCAATCATAGCTGATTAAAATAAACAACTTCAGTATCACAATAAGACTCGATGGATATCCTCAATCCATTACCTACAAACTCTACTTGAGTTTTCTACTAAGGTTATAACTTAGGTTTTGCATTCCTAATGTTTATAACCTAAAGCTTTGATACCAACCTGTGACACCCCCGAATTTGGGTCCTCTGACCCCGGTCCGGTCGCCACTAAAAAATACTAACATCCACCTCTAAACAACATACGATAACTAGAAATGCGGAATATAATAAACGTACGTCGTTCATTCAAAAGGTGTTACTAGTCCCAAGATTCGATAACCTTAATACATCAATACAAACATACCCTAGAATAAACATTAGGATTTATATTACATTAACAGTAATTAAATAAATCATAAAGACAAAGTCTTCTCCTTGCAAACCATCCTATATCTTTCCTTTACCCTTGTCCTTCCATGAGGGCTCGGGCTTAACTGCAATATAAGTCATGATATAGCAAGAATGAGCAACAAGTTTACTCAGCAAGTTTAAACAGAACAATAAAGGATATATCATGATGAATGGAAAAATATCTGACAATGATTTGCACAAAATGAATATCTTAAAGATTCAATAATATGAATATTAGAACGATTCAATAATATGAATATCTGAACGATTTAACAATATGAATAATAGAATGATTCAATAATATGAATATTAGAATGATTCAATAATATGAATATCTGAACGATTCAACAATATGAATATTAAAATGATTCAATTATCTGAATATTAGATAGATTCAAAGATATGAACATCTTAACAATTCAACAATATGAATATCAAAAGCAAAGATAATAATTGCCTTTAGAATGACTGATAGTCGAGTAGACTCTAAATTATAACTTTCCAATGGGTTCAATAGCTAATTGACCCTTTTAGAATTACTGGCTTCTGGCTACAGAAACTTAGTACCTCGAGGAGATCAGCCTCGAGTACAACGTGAATATGCATAACACTTAAATCTGCTTACTCGTATCATATATATTAGATACCTGGGCACACTCCTACATACGAGGGGTGTTCTGTTCCGTCTAAGAATCCTTACCATCAATTAGTTTGGATAGCTTTAAAGAAAACTGCATACACTAGTCTGACCGAGCAAAGGTTCAGACTCTTACTGACATGGTTCAAGAAATTTAGGACCTTGAATAATGTACAAGTCCAAGACTGTACGAGCTCAAATGCACTAGGTGCGGACATCAGTAATATCAATGTGGAATAATTGATAAGTAATTAAACCACTAAATAACATGCTTGGAAATAAAGTTCAAGCAATTAAGTAAACAACTTTCGATTCAACAATAACCTACTCAATACAATATGAGAAGGATAGAAAACTTGCACAAAGTGAAGTTTAGAATTTGCACAATATAGGAATTTGTGTAAGTTCGGGGAACTTGCACAATACTCAACGTGTGAAGTTCGGAGAACTTGCACAATACTCAACGTGTGAAGTTCGGAGAACTTTCACAATACTCAAAATGTGAAGTTCGGGGAACTTTCACAATAACCAAAGTGTGAAGTTCGGGGAACTTTCACAGTACTCAAAATGTGAAGTTCGGGGAGCTTTCACAATAATCAAAGTGTGAAGTTTGGGGAACTTTCACAATACAATAATAACCTGCTCCATACAATATGAGAAGGATAGGAACTTGCACAATAAAGGTGAAGTTTAGAATCTTGCTTACTCGAGTAATTGAATAAAGTAGTGCAAGGATTTAAAATACTTGCACAATAAAAGTAGGGTTCGGATACTAGCTTATAATATCCGCTGAATAAAGTAATACAAGGGTCTAGGATTCTTGCATTCAATATAACAATCAACTGAAGTTAGGAAACTTGAAAAAATAAGGAGTGTAAGTCAGGGAACTTGCCTGTTTGCTCAGCTACAAATAAATTCTAGCTTTAATAAAACTGCGTTGGAACGATCTAGCATTAACAAGTTAGCCTCTCCAATTAGTATATATAAACTAATATAAGTTCACACATACAAGACTCTAGTCATTATATAATTCTATCACATAGTTCACGTAAGTCAATCTAATCCTGTCTTAGATTTAATAATTTTAGATTATCTAGTTCATAAGTATCAACATAGGCTTAAACACATAGCACTTCTAGTTACTGATATAAATCAACACATATGTTTATCAAGTTTATAATCTCCCATTCGAAACTAGCATGCTCGTCCTAATCCAATTTCGAAGTTATATGTTTTCATGCCGGTAATTCACATACTTTAACTAATATATTCTCATGCTTCAAAGTTGATTACTAAATTCATGTTTTCATATAACAAGGCTAAACAATATATAATATGTATGCTCGAGTATACTACACATATATACTTTAATCACATAGTTCGTGCTTCAAAAATTCATTTCTTATGAATACGTGCATATGCAAAATTCACGCTTTGACGAAACGAGGTCTATGTTAATATGCTTATAGGCCTAATGAACTCTAATACACATGCTCGCATGGTCATAATATCATTCACATGGTATTCAATGCTATTTCACATTCTAAGTTTCTATTACAAGGTACACCAAGTCAAAAAGACAACACGGTATATGTAAAGTATCTCGTAACCGTTACTCACATGTATTAGAATGCATGCAATAAGTTACATACATGTATTTAAGTGGTCACAATCAAAAAGACACAAATCTTGGTTATGTTTACTTTGAAAGTCCTTAAGTTTCGCTTGAAAAACCTCTAGAAGCTTTCAATCAAGTATGCTAACATGTTTAACATTTTAAACATGCATTTCAAGTTAATATAAACATGCTGTTCTGCTCATAATATTAGATTATATACATGCTACTTATATGACAAAGTTCGCATTCAAAACTTTAAGTTTACTTTAAAACCACAAGTTTTCTTCCTCTAATATAAGCTAGTATGATTAACCACTTTAGACTTAGTGCTCAAGCCAATATAGACCATATGGTTGGGTTCTAAAAATCAGAATAGTAACGTGGCATAGCATGTCAAGGTTTGTGTTGCATTTTTGTTAGGAATGTGCATTAGTAAGGTTCATATGATCACATTTCATTATGGAACCTATATATGCTAGTTAGCATGCTTCTCATACATTTTTAAATCATACTAATATGCTTGCAAAGTCAGAACGCTAACATGCTTCATATATGTTAACATTTGTTCATGAAATCTTAAGTTTTATTTCAAAACCATAAGTGATATATCAACCATGTGTATCATCATTGTTATGCCTATTCAATTACTTGTATATACTCCTATAAGTGTATTAAGTCTTTTCACATGCCTACTCTAAGGGATAATGCATGATAGTATACAATAGGCTTGCATCAGAAATCAAAAACCAGACTCTGGTCCTGGCGCAGCTGCGCAGGTTGTTGGCCAGAGACAGTAACTGCCCTGCTTCGGCAATGACTTAACCCAACTCAAAAATTTCTACAAAAATCATCCCAGCCACAATGTAATACAGTTCTAACATGGTAGTAAACTATCATAACAACTAATAAGCATACTCCAATCAAGTTATCAATCAAACCATGATAAATTCAAGGATCAAAGAATTAGGAAATTACAGAGAATGAGAAATGAATGTACTTGATTATACCTCTGAAATTGAAGGATTTGCACTTGCTGCTATCTTAACTCCTTTTTAACTCAAGAATCCTTATCAGATATATATATATATATATATGCTCCCAATTCTCACTTAATGAAATCTCAGCAAATGCAAGGAAGAAGGAGAGAGTTCATTATATAGGCAAATTGAAGAAACAAACAATGTCATTAACCCCAATTTCAAACCAACGGATTGCACAATAGCATGGAGGTTAACAAGTAGTTGGTGAAGAGTTGGTGGATTCATCATGAATCCCACTCCCCTGCGCTCATTAGCTAGTTTATTGCTGAGTTTGAGAAGGATGGTAGAGTATTAGCCCATTAGGAGTTCACGTGTGGGAGTTGGGCACTCAATGTGAGACTCAGCAACTTGCAAGTGTAATACACTATACTAATGTAATCTATATATATAGCCTATCATGCTTATTAAGGCTACATCATGTATACACATTTTATTTCATATACTTGTGTTATAATTGAAGTACAAATGAAATTTCCAATTACAATGTATCAAGTAGGGGTACACATAGATATATCAACATAGACTCCATGTACATTTTTCTTAACACCAATTTAATTCAAGTGGGTATTGTTATTATGTATCATCATAATCGTTATTATTACAATTATAATAACTTATAGGAATCATTATCAATTAACAATTTAATTTACTATATGTCAGTAGGGTATATATTGATATTTACCCACACATATCATGTTTCATAAACAATAATGATGTAACTCACTAATGCAAATAAATCTTACTATATAGTTTATATATAATATACATAGCCACATTAATGTGCACATTGCACTTTATATAATATGAAGGTAACCACCACATATTACAAGGTTTAATATATTGCATACTTGTATAAAATAATATAATATTATTATATTTATTAATCTCTAAATAATATAATATTATTATATTTATTAATCTCTTACTCATTAATTATTATTTATTCATAATAATAATTAATCATCACATTATCAACTAATTACTCCCAATTCATTAATTATTATTTATTCATAATAATTATAAATCAACAACAATGATAATTTCATACGTTATCAATTAATTATATAAATAATTAATCACGATTAACTCTCTACACTATATTCAAGAAGTTTGAATATATAATTACTAACACTTTTTATCAATATTCTGATATAAAAGTCTCAGGGTTAATCTACTAATTTAAATAACCATTAGTGATTCCCTTTAATAAAAAGCCTAGCATTTATTCGCATTGGTTAAATCACATAATCACATAACCACATAAGGTTTAAATAAGTTTGAAAAATTAACTCCTAAAAATTTAAAATCACATATAAAATTAATAAGGAGCCTAAAATTCCTGGTCATTACATTGGGAGTTATGTATTTCTGAAAGTGTCTCCTTGGAAAGGCAAGATTCGTTTTGGTAAAAAGGGAAAGCTGAGCCCGAGATTCATTGGCCCATTTCAAGTATTAAGGAGAATAGGTGAAGTAGCCTACGAGGTAGCCTTACCCCCAGAGTTAGGACACATCCATAATGTGTTTCATGTGTCTGTGCTACGTCTATATAAACCCGATTATAAGCATTTGACAAACTATGAACCTGTTCAGATAGAGAAAGATTTATCGTACGTAGAAGTTTTGGTACAGATAGTGGATCGGAAAGAGCAGGTGTTGAGAAATAAGGTTATATCATCGGTTAAAGTAATCTGGAAGAATCATAATATTGAAGAAGCTACATGGGAACTAGAAGATAAGATGCGAGAAGACTTTCCACATTTCTTTTCATAGGCTGTAATTTTAATTTCAGGACAAAATTCTTATAAGAGGGGGTGATTGTAATATTCCAAACTTTGAACAGGAATATTAATATAAACAGTAAATATAAATATGTTTAATATCTTTTGTGATGTATATTTAACTTTATTATTAGTATATATAATTATATATCAACACATAAGATATAACTATGTACAGAGATATATGGAAAGTTTTATAGGTAAACCCTAATTTATAATTGTATTTAAATAAGGAATTCTAACCCTAATTGTTATAATAAATGAGAATTATAGCATAATACATTGATAATGTTGTATATGATTATGAATATATACATATATTAATTTAATATGATGTATTATAGATTTAATCGAAAAAGATTGTAAGGAAACCCTAATTAGGGATTAGGAAGCCCTAACCCTAATTATACACCCTAATTTATATTATAAACCCTAATTCTAAACCAACAAAACCTAATTATTCATTATTGTTTTTAAATTTTCTAAGGATAATATGAAATGACTAAATTATCCTTGGATTTAAGTGGAAAATTACCAAAATACCCTTAGTATATATAAAATGACCAAAATGCCCTTATTTTGTTCTCTTATTAAAACAATATAGGAACAAATCTTTTGCTTGCAAGCAAAAGATTTGTCACATGGCACTAAACACTCTTGGCATGACAACACAACCTAGCACATTAATGATCTAGGCTTAGTTGTCAAAATAAGAAAGAAAACTTAAGTTTAACCCCCACTTGAACTTTGGATATCAAGATTAGTGTTGGTTGTTTAAACCCACGAGTTTTACACTAAATATACATCATATATTGGTCCAGAAACAACACTTAACAAGCCAAGATCAGAAACAGAAAGGAGAAAAGAAAAAGTTGCTCAAAATGGTAAAAACCTAACCCTAACCCTAGCTCTATATCTTAAATCTGAAATTTATGTAGTTGTTTTTATTGTTTAAATATGTTAATTAGGATGTTGTTTAGTGATCTGGGTTGCTAAAACACGAATCCATAACATTTAAAAGCATCAAAATGGAGTTTTAAGCAAAACTATCGAAGTTACAAAACAGGGTCTGACAACGAATGTCAGCCCTCATATCTCGTTGATTGTTTGTTATTTTAATGTTTTAAGAGTTGTTAGTCATAGCTTGCAATGTTTTTAATCAATTAGAAGTGGTAGATTAGAACTTAGAACACTGGATTGGGAGTTATAAGCCATCGAAAGGCGTTGACAGACCATGACCGACTGCTTTCTGGGTAACCCAGAAAGCTTAAGAACACGGTCTGACAGGTGGTTTGACCGTTCAGCTTGAATGTTCTGGGTAACCCAGAAATGTTTGAGCAGTGTCTGACAAGATTTTTAAAGGCTTCTATCTTGATCCTTGGTTAGATCTAGACCCTGTTAGTGCTACCTTATTAAACCTTGTTAGTTACTCTACAAAACCCGACCATTAGACCACCCAAACATTAACCAACAGGCAAGATATGAGACCTTAAAGGTCGTTGACTGACGTTGACTCTTCATTTTTGGGTAACCCATAAATGAAGAACAGCGTCGGTATGATGGTTTGACCGGCCATAGAAACTTGTAGCAACGTTTTTAGGCACTGAAATGAACTTAGGCATGTACTCTTGCATTAGAACTACAACTTCATTGAATTAGATTGCTCAGAAACCAAATTGATTGCCAGAAAAATCGAGTCAAACAAAGCACCTGGCCGTTGATCATCGTATTCTTGAGGTGATAAAGAACACCTATAGCGACACTTCTGTCGCTAAAGGTCTTTAGAGACAGACGATTTTTGGAAATTAATTTTATTAATTAAAATAAATAGAAATAAATACTAAATAATTAATAAAAAAATTGAAAAATCATTTTTAATTATAATAAGTAATTTTTAATATTTTGACATAAAATTTTATTAATATTTAGCTTATTTAAATATTAATAATAATAAAATTAATTAATAATAAATTACTTAAAAATAATATAAATGATTTAAAAATCATTTTAAATAATAATAAATTATTTAAAATGATATTAATTATTTAAAAATCATTATTAATAAAAATAAATTATTTAAAAATAATATTGATGATTTAAAAATCATTTAAATAGTTATTAATTATTTAAAAATAATATTAATAATTTAGAAATAATTTTAAATGATATTAAATTATTTAAAAATTATTTTGAGCATTTGTAAATTATTATAAATAATAACTAAAATATTTAAATAAGATATGAAAACTTTTAAATAAAGTTTATCGAAAAACTAATTCGATAGCTATTCAATGAAGCTATAAAATATCGAACGGACTCCAAAATCAACCCAAACACTAATAGCTTAATTAAAAATTAATTGTTACCATTTCTAATGACTATTATAATATATATAGGTTGCGAATATACTTTCACATAACCTAAGTAGCTGATCGTGATAAAGGCAAGTTTTTATAACTTCATTTAATTTTAATATAAACGTAAGTCCTGTAAATTGATATACGAAATTGTTATAACCATTATTCGTGAAATCTGTGATTTGAAAAAGGCTATGACTTATTGTTCAAGCATAACCAAGACATATGAACTGTTACTTGTGTAAATTATTTTGATTTGATATCCAAGCATAGACTGTGGCGAAACCAATATTGTTTGATACGAATATATATACTGGTACTATCAATGACTGACAGTTTTACATTGACTGGGTGGTTATTAATGACCGACAGTTTTACACTGAGCGGGTGGTTGTATAGGATGATATGCATACTTCTAGATGGTGTGGTTGGCCAAATTAACCCGGGTTGCTAAGTCTATATGACTGACAAAAACTCGTACTATGTGGGGTTTGGCAGATCAAACCTCAGTATATATATGTGGAAAATACTCTGAACTAAATGTTCCTTCAACTCAGATATTGTGTGAGTATAAATTGTAAATGTTTAAAACTTGCTGAGCATTTTAAAGCTCATCCTTGCAAATATTCTTTTCATTTGCAGCTGCGTCTAATACCCCAGAAGGCTCAGGAAATCATAAATGTGACAACCCGAAAAATCGAATTGTCCTGAAATTAAGATTAAAGAATTAATAATTAATAAAATAAATTTTTATTGATTATATTATGTGATATATGTATATTAATCATTCTATGACATAGGGTGATTAGAAATTGGGAGGATTCTGGCTACGAGTTGGAATGAACGAGTATGAATTTTCAAGACGAAAATAAAAGATTTTCGAAAATAAAAATATTTCTGAGAAAAAGACAAAATAGACACTATTCATGTTAAAACCCTAAGGGTTAGGGTTTAACCTTAAGGGTTAGGGTTTAAGGTTAGGGTTTGGACCCTAAGCCTTTCTGGGAGTTTGGAATGTCGGAATGACATTCTGTCAAAAGATTTGACGATAATATTTCGTGAAAAGTTAAGTTAGCCGAGAAAAGTTTTCTCGGGAAGGAAATAACGAAAATCACTATTCATCCGTTTCTGCTTGTGTATTTATTTTGAAATTTTGAGAAACGCGTAATGATAGGATTTTGAGACGAGATGGAATATGTAAATAATATTTCATTTATGGCTCGCGAAGTTTTTGCTTGTGGACTTAAACCTCTAAGGGCTAGGGAAAGTGAAAGTGAATAATAAAATGATTATGTGCAATAATAAATGATTATTATATATAATGAATACGCGTATAATACTAATTATTATACGAGTATAATACGAGGAGGATACGAGAGTTAATACGTCGTATAATACAAATTTTATACGAAGTAAATAGATTTATTTTGAATTAAATCTAAGAATTTAACCCGTGGGTCGAACCGACGGGTAAATGGGTGGTTTAAACCCATGGGGGGCAACCCATGGGCATGTGAGTGCATAAGGTGGCCATGTGCTAGCATGTGCTAGCACATGGGGGGACATAGGTTGCACATAGGGCTCAAACTTGGGCACAAAGAAAGGGTGAGGAGGTGGGAATAGTGAGGAGTTGGGCCTAAAAGACCCTTAAGCCCTTGGTCTTGCTTTGCCTATAAATAGAGGGCTTGGCCCTTCATTTTCCTTGTTTGAAATCCCACCAACAATGGAGAGAGAAGAGAAAAGGAGAGGAAGAGCTTGAGGAAGAAATTTAAGGAAGCCAAACAAGCTCGCTTAAGAGTTTTGTCATGAACAAACTCAAGAACATTTATAAGGTATAAGTGTTAAACCTTAAATTTTCATCTTCTTTCAATTCTTATATTGATAGAGAAAGGAAAATGATAGAGAATAAATTGTAGGAAGTATGGATATTGATATTAGTGGACTTTAAACCATTAATAATCAAGAACAAGTGAAATCATAAGTAAATGATTAAGAAGTTAACGAAGAAATGAGTAAAACCATAATGATTTGGTTAATGAAAAGATGTTAGAAGATGTTAGTGGATGATTCGGATGAGTTATATTAACTCTCCAATGTTATAAGGTTTAATTATCAAACTTATAATGTTAGAATGCTAGAAAAACATAAAATCATAATCGTAACATTGATTAAGAACGAAGAACACGAAAAACCTAATGAAGAAAGCCATTAAAACTTAGATGTTTTAGATGGTGAGAATGATAGATGAACAACTAATGGATTGATTCCATTTAGTTTGACGCAAAAATATTAAGTAGCGAAGTTTCGGCGGAAGTTTACGCGATTAGACGTTAAGCGTCGAAATCGCGAATTTTCCGGAATGAAAGTCAAAAGTCGTCGTGTGATTCAGAAACATTGGTTTTTGATTGCAACACATGTAATTATATAAACAAGACTTGCGAGAGCAAGAACGAACATATTCGGAGTTAAAACGAAGAAACGAGCGTCGAACGTTCGCGAACGTTCGGTGAACACGTAAAAATGGACTAATCGGCGAATTTCTCGCCGACGGATTTGGAAACTAATTTCGACCTGATAGGATGGTAGAGCATGTCATTTGTGAACTTTTGGCTTTGGAACGAGCCAATTCCGAGTTGTAACGGTTATATTACGAGCTTGGGAATTTTAGAATTTTCATGGACTTAGAAATTTTTCTGAGATGAAGGTATTGCGCTGCAGCGCCACCCAATAGGCTTAAAACTGGTGCCGCAGCGCCACTCCGGGGAGAACTCTCTAGAGGGGTAGCGCTGCAGCGCCACTCCAAGAGAAAAATCTAGCGCCGCAGCGCCAGCATGGTAGAAAATTCTGACATTGCTAGTAAGTACTTAACCTTTTGCATATCAATTAAGGAGCTAGCAAGTGATGTATTGTGAGCTTTAAACAACATGTTTAATCAATATTTATGAGAGTTAAACGTTGAGCAAACATAATTGAACTTAAGCTTGGAAACACTAACCAAAGTTTAAGATGAAGAACAAGTTAAGATCTCGTCGATCATCATACTTGGTGATAATTGATGAGAGTTTGAGTGAACATAGAATTCACTTAATGTAACACTTAAACAAGTGATTTAAACCTTAAGTAAAGGTTGAATGAGATTAAGAGACGAGTAACGTGAAAGCAAGATACGTGAACGTTTTTGGCGAATAGTATCAGCGTTGAGTGAACGTTCTAAGTATACATTGGTTGTATAACTTAGACGTTGATGAATGTTGGCATGTGATTGGTAATAAGCCGCAATGAACGGTAATAGGAGAATGAAGAACGTATAATGTGAAAAGTCAAGTTAATGTTAATAACTTGGACAAACGTTCAGAGTCGTATGGACCGGACGTGATAAGGGAATGTAATGAAATAATATGAAGAATGAAGTAAAGATTGGTCGCGTAGACGTAGATTACAAGAACGCGAACCATAAGAAGTAAAGAGAAGTATAAGATAATGCTTAAGTCAAGTATTTGACTAATTGGATATGTGTTTCCTATATGCTTTATAGGGATTGTGATGAACGATAAGGCGTAAGCAGTACGCTATCGCTAAGGCAAGTTTCTAATCTTGCTCAAGTTCTACTTGATGCAAGTTCCTAACTTCATTCATTTTCATATGAATGTTAGTTTCTTAACTTCCTCAGAGGTTGAACATGAGGAAGAAATTTTGTATGTGCAAATGTGTGATATTTGTACGAGATGGTATTATGGATAAGGCCTTGTGCCACAATGTTAACACTTCGGTGTTTCTATGAAATGAACTGTTCTATGATTGAACTGTTAAGTGTGAAAGAGTTTGGTTTATTCATGAACCATACTTGTTAAGTCTGTGCTAATGATTCTAGCCAGACATAGTATGTATGGAAAAAGTAGACGGATGAAACTATGATAAGTATAGGTGATGTATGTTTAAAATGATAGGAATCGAAACGTATTCCTATTATTTGAACTGCTTCATAACCATTGTTTGGTTATTGAAGACTTAAAAGAACTTTGATTCTTGCTTTAGTTGTTATTCAACTGCTATGATTTGCTGAGCAATTGAATGCACACACTTGCTTGAAATAAAAATATTTTCAATGAACGACGGTAGTATGTGTTAAAGGACCTGACGAAGATCAAGTGGATCGATGTCCTACTATGGTGAGATGCTATGGTTGAGAATACCATTAGCGTCACAAGATGAAGTATTGTTCATGATATGAACAAGCGATAAGATCAAGTCGAGACTTGTGGAATAGTTAGTTAAAACTATTCTGTAGCTATGGTGACTAGTTAAGTCACGATTATAATGTGATAAGAATAATGTAAATACCATTATTTTTAATGAATGAACGTTTTGAGGTAACAGAACCTGGGAATGTGTAAATTTATCATGTATCTTCAGGATATAATGATGTATGTATGGAATGAGAAGTATCGTAACGTACGAAATTCGGGTGTGAAAAATAGGCCGGATTTCGGGGCGTCACAGTACATGTGGATAGAAGTAAATCTATAAGAACGAATGTTTATTGTAATAAGAACAAGAATGTAATTTGGTATTTCTATGATGTAATAGTTGAACCATATGTAACTAGATATTATTATGTTGTTAAGTTATTAGTTGAATGGTTTTACCTTATTAATAATGAATAGTGTCAAGTACAGAATCTATATGAACTATACATCTGAATGAGGGTATTGAATGATCTTGGGAGTTCTGTAAGCACTGAGGTTGCTCCTCAGTTTCAAGAACAATCTTATCATTTGTATTGTGAATGTCAGATAGATAAGAACTATTGATATGAAAGAAATATCCGTGAGATTATAAACCTATTCATCCAAGTGAGGGTATCCCAACATATTAAATGTTCTGACGAGAACTACTGTTCGTTGTGGAATACTGTGAATCTTGGATTGATAGGAATTATTATCTTATGGAATATATACGTGAGCACTAAATCTGCTACAAGGAATGTAGAGAATTTGGGGGCGTCACATATATATATATGTACTAACTTGTTCGGCCTTGATTGCTGATTCGT